>APFE030881720.1:40256-107164 GCA_000404065.3 Pinus taeda | reverse complement strand
GACAATATCATACCATTGTGGAGATATGTGGTGTCCAGAGTCCTAACAAGTGGTATCAGAGCCATGCCCCGAAGTTAGCCAAGTGGATGAATCCTCGGAATGCCGAACGAAGGTGCTGAGCCCCGGTAATATCACAATGGGATCCGTGGATGAGCTCAGTTAGATAGGCGATGTGCTCTGGATTCTTCATGGACGTGTCCTAGTCCCAACACGGTGAAGAGGAGTTGACCTGGGATAGAGCAAGCTCTCGAGGCAGGTGGCCTTCCATGTAAGGCGTGTGCTTCCAACGCATTGGAGCGGAGAATCCTGGTTGGTAGAGAGTGGACGGATGGATAATCATTTGAGGGGAGGCTCGATGGTCCTTTGTTCGAGGGGAGGATTGTTGGGTATACGACCAATGTCCCACATTGACTAGAAGTGGGGAGGAACATGGGTATATAAGGATGGAAAAATATCTCCATTGGTATGAGGCCTTTCGGAGTAAGTCTAAAAGCAAATCCATGAGGGCTTAGGCCCAAAGTGGACAATATCATACCATTGTGGAGATATGTGGTGTCCAGAGTCCTAACAAGAACACCTCCATTAGGTCTAGTCATAAGTATGTTGACATCAATGCCAAATAGTAAGACCATCAACCAAGCATCCATCACCAACACTCATCACACATGCATATGACCAACAATAGCAAGAGCTTGTTGACATCAATTCCAATACTACAATGCCAAGAAACTCCCCCTTTAGCATTGATGTCAACCTCAATACAACATGTGAGGCAGACTCAACAAACCAAAATATTGCCCCCTTTGACATAAATGGAAAAGGGTCATGCAAACATTGAAGACAATTCTAATAATGTGTAGAAATAGTGGATGAATCCCCATGTCATACACAACACCATACAAATTAAACTCAAATAAATATCTCTTGGAAGATAGCATGCAAAACAAGTAAACTAGCTGCCAAACGTATCTCTTCCAATGTCATGCCATATCTAAACTGAACATGTTCCCCCTAATCATATAATGGAGTTTTAATCAACACTTTATCTACTACATTGAGCATCCTTGCTAAGTGAAAGATACTTCTCATGGACCATGAATCTAACTGAATTTGGATATGATATACAATAAAATAGAATGCTCCATGGAGGAAATACATAGTTCTGACAAGTACATAAGATTGACATATGACTCCTCTTCACCTATCACCAACCATTACTCTATCGACCCATGTTTACATCACGCACCGAATGTAATGGGGATACATCAAAGATATTCATCATAATAAATGACTTGGACATCCATTGACCTATACATAGTAAATAACCATATAAGGCAGACACCATGGGTCTCTCTATGAGCAATGTGTCCAAAAGATGCAACGGTGATAGTACAATGGTTCTCACATCAATACATGCCCAAAAAATAAAATATCATGAGTACATGGTAAAAATGAGTAATGAATATGCTCGGTATGGTAGTAGCAATAAAATGTAATGCATGGAATATCCATCAAGTACAAGGCCTCCAAGAGTAAAAATATAATCTATCAATGTGTAGAGGCTACAATAGAGGCACTAACAATATCATATGCTAGTGCTTGGCCACACAACATCTTGTCCACCATCACATTCCACATGTTCATCAATCCCCATCCTCATCTTCAACACATTCTCTCACCCCATGAGAGAAAAAACCAAGCAACAACATATACCATATGAAACATCATAAGCAACAACAAATACATATCCTCATTATAAGTGAGTAACATATCATCAATGAGGCATAAGAAATAAATTAGTGAGCCAAAAAACATGTATAATCCACATATGAGAAACAATATCTATCATCATCTCTCTCATCCATCGAAACACACATCAACAACATTCATAAAAATATCATGAGAAACAACAAACATGCTTCTCATATATCATTCGCCCAACTACACATGAGGAAAAACATAATGCGTCTAGGATAAAAACATGAGCAGTAAAGTGCAAAATTTAGATGAGACAATAAAAACAAATCTCCATGGCATCAACAAGTATAGTAAAGCATGACTATGACCAGTAATGAAAACACTAATAGCATGACAAATTTTCCATGCGGCCATACTATCTAATCCAACATGCAGTGTGTGGTAGCAACAAAAAAAATCTTCATGAACACAATTCCAACACATTCCAAATCTACTTGGAAGCACAGGTTCGCCCCCTGAATGTGTGATCCCTCATCACACCTTGACCATTCACATAAAAATATTACATGGCTTCCATATCATCATTATCATCAATAAAAACCAAAACATATATCTGCTCCAAAATAGCCAATAGATGTACAAGGTTGCTCCAACTAAAAACATAATCAAATATAAATATAGAAAAAATGAAAATAACAATTCAAACCTCAAGATATCCCCATGAACACATGCATCTCTAGAATTGTAGATTCGTCTTATACTCTTTCGCATATGGCTATGCAATTAAGGATTTGCATGCAACTCATAATGTAACCATATGATTCCCCTAAGGCCAAGCAAGCATCATTTTTTGTTGGAAGATCCTTGCTTCCCTTTACTCCTCCAGACCTTCATTGGTTGATCCTTCTTCTTATGTCATTCGCCTTGCATATTCTCCTCTTTATAGTTGGATCTCCTAAAGTACATGGGAAGCTTTCAATCCTTGGGCTTATGGCCAATATTATCACATACAAAACATCTAATGTGACTAATCAAATGAGGAATAGATTGATATATTATAATGAACCATTTTTTATTCCTTTTGTTTGGTATCTTATTTGACCTTAAATTACTTGCATGGATTATAAACCAAGGCTAGTAAACTGATGAAGTGTATGTGCATTATATGTGCTAGAAGTCTTGTAGTACTCACACAAATTCTAAATTAAATTGAGTTATCGAAATGCACATGTATTTTATGAGTAAATTAGTTATTCCTAGAAAATAAGATTAACTATACAATGATTATCACACTCTCTTGCTTTCAAACAAAAACTATTTTTGTTCATAAAATTCCACATTTTTCCTTGAAATAAAAATTTGACACTTCAACATAAATGTAAATCAATCTCACACTTGACATACATGAAAATTAATCCCACACTTTTCATTATATACACACTCATTTGCAGAAACGAAAACTACTATCAATCTCATCACACATCTCTATAAATAGAAATCACACTTGCATGAAAATAAAATGAAACCAACTCTTAATTAAACAAACTCACACTTAACTAAATTAACTACCACACATTCTTGAAATTTATCATTCAATCTGCAAATATATCCACAATCTAAAAGAAAAATAAAATTTTGTCTATTTAATTGAAATGTAAAACTATGCTCTGTCCATGTGCATCAGAATTCTATGAATAATAAAAATGATAAGTAGAATTATCTTGACTTAAATATGAAACTAATTCAAAATGCATTCAAAATACAATTACTCAATCTAACAAACAGAAATCTATGGGAAATATAAAGTTAATTTCTAACTGAGAAAACAAAATAGAAATCCCTACTATCTTGAGGTGAGACTCCATGAGAAATAGGAAATCACTATGTTGTTGATCAAACACTTAGCCACACATGAACAGTCACTGAGAAAATGAAATGATTCTTTAAAAACATAATATCAATAACAAATTTTCAGTCTTGTTTTCGCATTGTGAATGTCACCTTTTCATTTCTGCCGAGAGGCATATTTATAGAACTCATGGTAATTAATTTTTCAGATTTATACGCCTAATCCCTATCAACAAAATCTAAATTTAACTTGAAAATATAATATCACATAATTCTCTCATGATTTTCTATTATCAAAACAAATTATGAGGCATAAATCTCATTCTCACTTAACTGTTGCTAACTATGGAGGTTGACTTTGCCTTTGACCACATTACTAGGACCTCTTTCCATCAATATGGGTCACGAGAGTAAGAGGAAATCATTGAGTGCATCAATTGCCACCTACCCATATATTTTGCTTACTAGCTGGCTCCTTGCAACCTATCAAACAACGAACGTTGTTACAAAATCATGTATTAGCTGTAGAATCATTGTAATTAGGTAAGTGAAGTAAACATTAAACTAAATAATAAAGAACAATATCATTCTATGAAATAAAGGATAATTGTATACCTTCCATGTCATAACTCTTGTAACTTGATTCCTAACGTGTTATTATGAAGATCCAAAGGAAATTGATGGGGTGAAAAAGGATATAAAAAAGAATAAATTTTGAGGTTTAACACCCTCCATGTGACCTACAATCAATATCCCTATGGCAAAAATCATTTCATGAGAGACAATAACCATAAAATGGATTGTTATACCTAATGGATGGAGATCTTATTTGCATGCATGCTTGATGTATCTTCTCCTTTATATGCTCCTTCTGATGAGAGAGATTGATCTCTCCATTTCTACAGCTTGCTTCTATGTGTCCATGAACTCCACACTTATAACACTTCCCAATTCTATTATTCTTGTTGGACCTCCTCTTGTTTGTCTGTTTCGTGCATGGCTATTTATTCTTATTATTTTGGTGAAACTAGTTACTCCACCAATTTTTTATTTGCTTGTAGATGCTTATGAACTAGCTTTCAACCTATTTAATTCTTCTCTTCCAGAAATTGCTTCATCCTTCAATTTTTGGAACTCATCTTCCAATTCATTGTATTGCTTCCTCTTTCCAATATCAATCTTCATTCCTTCTTGTAACTGAAATTTCAGATCTGCAATTTATTCTTTAAATGTACACTCCTTTTCATCCAACATTTGTGTCAGCATCTATTGATCTTTATTTTCAGCCATAAGTCTTTGAATATCTACTTCTAGTGCCATTATGTTCATTTGTTCTTTAATATTGATGCTCGATCTCTCACTACTAACACTAGTGCCTTCATATTCTTCCTGTGAGGAGGACTGATTTGTTAGTATAATAAAGGTAGAGTCCTTTGCATTTTTCTCCATTTTTGAAAAATGAAATTTTCCTCTGAGATATGAGTTTTGCAACTTATCCAACATTTATTTGGTAGTCTCATAATGCTTCACAAAATTTCTACCATATTTTCAAATATTATTCAAGATAATATTTCTATCCGAATAATTAGATTTAAATTTAATTCCATACTCAACTAATAGAAAAATATCTTAATCAATGGACAAAATAAATGAATCCAAATTTACTCTCTAAGTTGCAACTTTACCTTCGTGAAGTAGTAGAATTCCTCGTTGATCCATTTCATAAAATTTGCAAAATTTCTTCCAAAACTCCAAGATCCAGTCCACAGCAATAAAGCTATGCTCGAAATCCCTACTTTGACGCCAATTGTTGGAAACTAGATCAATACTGGGGCGGGGGGTGAATCAACATTGTGGCACTTTTAATTTTTTTTTTTGTAAATTATTATTCTTCTTAAATTATGAAAAAATTGGAACACATAACCATAGACCAGAGCATCAAAGTAAACATGCAACCATAAAATCAATCAACACAAATGACATAAGTATGTCTACTAGAAAACCCACTCCAGGGAAAAAACCACCCACTACTGCTCCAGTGCTCAAATTCTATTATGTCAATCAAATCATTTACATAGAGATATACATGGCTACTATCAAATGGAGACTATTTCTCATGCAAATCTATGGATTACCATTGGTTGAAGGCCTCCATGATCAACAATCCTTGCTCAATTACTCCTAAGTAAAAAATTGACTCTAAATACTCTGATATGCTAGAAGTTACCAAGACCAGCGAGCCTCACCCAATTTCTATCGAACTATCCAACCACCATTAGATTGAGAAATCCTCTCACTTATATTAATTTCACCTAATTTCTGCAACTCTTCTCCTATATGTGGTTCTTGTTTCAAAATAATTCAAGCTAGAATTGAGAACTTCTCAACATGAGCATTGTAGCAATATAGCATCAAAGCACACTAAAACAACAAAGTTATAACATTTTCTGTAATCAAAGGCTCCACAAAAAATCTCCACACAAGCTACACAATAATCTCCTCAAAACACTACTCCAATCCAGATGATAATATCCCACTCAGTACACCAATATGATGGCTGAAACATATTGTAGCTATCTATGGCCACAAGTACAAAGTGCTTTAGAAATCCTACACAATAAAACTCACAGTTCTTCTACTCTTATCGAAGAACACACTCACTCCAAAAAAAATAAAAAACAATAATACATACCAACAATGAACTTTCTCCAATACCTGGATGAACTCAAGTGCTCAACTCAATAATTACACAAAACTATTGATCTCAACGATCATGGTCATATGCTTCATTTGATTTGTATTCAGCTCATTGACTCAATCAACCAGTAACTCCACTAGACTTTTTGATATTCTCAACTTTAATCAGCTTTTAGAGGTCCCACAAATTTTTTCGATCGTAAACTGAAAATTTTGATTCAAGAATGTTTCCATAACACAAAAATTGGTAAAGAAGCATGAGAAATAAGGAGAAAAAGTCATGAAAATACATCATTTGGTCCCAGTGCACTAAATCCATGCTACTGAGACTATAGTCACTCCCATAGGCTTCTCTGTGAGTGACCAGAGCCTTCTGATTGCTCTCACAGTCTTTGATCCATGCAATTGAGGCTCAAGCTAAGGTAAAACATTAATCCTTCATCCAAGAAGCTCTGCTACATGATGGATCATATTCTTTAGTGCATGAATACACATCAAAGCCTTTGTCTCATGTCTACAGCTAATGAAATAGGCAAGGAAAAAGTCAATGACATGAAAGACATTTTTTTCCATCCTTATGACCAAGACTAATACCTCCAACTCCTCAAGTAGAAACCACGACATCTATAAACACCTCCAGGACCTGTAGTAATATATCTAACTCTTGTAGCAGAATATCCAACTACTATAGCAGTAACATCATGTCATGAAACTACCCCCAACACTGATAGAGGAATTTCCAACACATACAACCTCATCTCGTCACATGTGGCAATGATCCAATGTCTTGAAGATATGTGGAGACATATGCAACATCTAGAGTAGCACTCCAACCACATGCAGTAGTAGCATATCCAACCAACACAACATGCCAACATCAAACAAATCACATGTGGAATCCATTTGTGAAACACCTCCACTATGTCTATTCAGAAGTATGTTGACGCCAATTCCAACTAACAAGACCATCAACCAATCATACATCACCAAAACTCATCACACATGCATATGACCAACAACACCAAGAGCTTGTTGATTTCAATGCCAACACTAGAATGCCAATATTTGTGTGTGTGTGTGGGAGAGAGGTAGATAATATATAATATACAATAAAATTTTATAATATATTTCTTATCATTTGGATCGCTATTTTATTATATCCATAATAAATTTCTTTTGGTGGAAAATAGGCCCACATAAAGGTGGATATCACAATTTCTAACAAATATAGACGTGATTGGGGCCTTGATTGGGAGATATTTAATGATCCATCATTGTTATTAGAATATTACTTCTAATCGTCGAATGAAACCATTCAAATATTTTAAAAATGAATCTCTTCCGATATTTACCTAGCCGAGCACAAAGAGGAAGCAAGGCCTAATTGTACCCCAAGGGAGTCTAACCCATCATTGTATCTTTCCAAAAATTAATATATTAACCATTTACAGCTATCCATGTGATATGGGAATTGATTAATGGGATATTACAACAATATGTCTCCAAATTTATGAACCCCCTTTACTAATGAAGGTATTCTAGGTAACATCTATAATTTTTGCCAATATATGTTTGATGCAAAACATATTTTCACCAATCATTCCAATCCATTATGAGACCCCAATGAAGTTTAGATCCTATTCATCAGAGATGGATCTTTGACTGTTGGGCATCCATGAATCTTATGGGTCTAAACAACTCCCTAATTTACTATATGCATGCTCTTGGTATTAGATTTTCCTTCTTGTAAAATAAATTTTCTACGTTCTTGAGCTATATATGCCTTAACTCAAACTATATCCAATAAGGATGAAAGTTGAAAGAGGTGTAGAGTAGATATTATTGATTTTAATATGACCAAGTGGCTAGGTATGTTAAAGAATTGGACTCCTAATTGTCCAAATTTATTCTTAAACTTGGTGATGAGAGGAATTTAGGAAGGGTGAGGGAAGGGATTAAGAAAAATTGGGATTCCTAGGCAGTTTAACAAAATCTATTCTTCTTGAATCAGGAAGTGAAAAACCCTAAAGAGAACATGATCTGTGTGTTGATTGATATTACAAGCTTGTAATACGGATCTTTTAAATTTTTGTTTGTCCCCTTTATCCATTTAAGAAACTCTATAATAATTATTTAAATCATCAAGAAATAACCATAAAGGCTCCACCCAATAACATTGTTTCATTAGTAAATCGGGCATGATTTATGCTTTTGACCCAAAAGATAAAAATAATTCCAACAATTAACTTTCATTTCTTTTATATTCCAATGTTAAACTAAATGACTCTTCCATGAGAAAAAGTGGTGTGGGGCTTCGAGAGAGAAAAAAGGTGGGAGCAAGCGATGATGGTTCAGAGGATAGCAAAGATGGTTGTTGATGGAGAGCAACAAAGGAGGGAGCTCGGCTCCCTCCAATAAGGATGTGGTTGCCAACAAAGGAAAAACAACGGAATGTAACAACAAAGACATGGCTGGGGAAAAAAATAGAGATAATACTAAGGGGACAGAGGGAACTAAGACCAAGACAAATAGTAGCATAAGGATAAGGAGGAAGAAGACAATATCTTGGTTCACGAGAACACAGGAAAAAGGGACCCTGGAAGCCTAAAGTGGCAATCACTCCAAGAGTAATATTAAATGACCCTGATCTGCAAACGCACAGAGGACACATGGGGAACTATGCCATTATTTGTAAATTCATGGGACTATGGCCCACTGAAAAGGCTTTGCAAACGTGGATCAAGTATCACTAGAAACCCAAAGGAAACATTGACCTAGATCTTGGGTCAAAGGGATTCTTCACAGTGGGGTTTTGAAACATCGAAGACAAAGACAAAATATTCAAAGGAGGACCCTACTTTTATGTAGCTACTGGTCTCTATATGAGGCCTTGGATGATGAACTTCATCCCAGAATGGGAGACCTTCACCTCAGTTGTAGTATGGGTAAGGCTATATTCTCTACCTCTTGATTATTAGCAAATGAAATCGCTAGTAGCTATTGGTAATAAACTGGGACGTTTTGTCAAAGTTTCTAAAGCCACAAGAAGAAGGAAATATACTTCCTCTACAAGAATATGTGTGGAAATGGATCTATCAGAAGCTCTTTTGGATGAAGTTATTCTGGAAGTTTATGATGAGGAGTGGGTGAAAATCGTGGACTATGAGCATATCCCATTCAGATGTTGTAGATGCCATGAACACGAACATATGTTCAGAGATTGCCCTCTCGATAAAGTAGACAACAAACAATACGTCAATACTTTGAGGGATACAGAGATCTTTCAGAAAGTGGTATGCAGAAGTAAAGGGCGAAAAAGGGGAATGAAGCAACAACAGAACGAAAGGTATAAGGTCAACCAAAACAGGTTTCAGATGCTGGATGAGGATGAGGATAACACGAAGGATGAACAAGCTGAGGACAAAGATCCTAATGAAAAAGAAACAGAAGAAAACATAAAACAATCTCAAGATACGGTACACCAAACTAAGACTGTTATGAGTGAGACAGGAATGGAGATGGACCAGGAAATTACCCAAAGTGAACTAGATGTAGAAGATCATGAATTACAGGAAATATTAGACAAGGAAAACTTGGATCTGGAAGGATTATTGAGGTAGGGATCCAAGGAAGGAATAGAATCAATACCTCTAGAAGAATGCTCTAGAATACAATAGTTATTTTTATGAAAAATGTAGGAATGACGATTGGATAAAGGTAAAAGTATTCAGAAGCAAAAACATAGAGGGTTGAAAACTATGAAATCAACCCCCAGATTAGCAACTAGAAATCTAGGAAAGAAGAGGGGCAGGAAAAAGAAAAATGAGCTCTTGATGGAGTGTGGAAACCTAATGATAGATTTAGGTAAGATGAAAGAACTAACCAGTTACTCTTTCACAAATATTTAATTATGAAGCTCATATCTTGGAATATTAGAGGTCTAGGCAGTAAAAGAAAACAAAGAATGTTAAGTCACAGAATGAAACTAACATCACCAGATATCGTCTTTATTCAGGAAACAAAATGTTCCATTCAAAAATTAAAGCAAATCCATATCAAATGGATGAATAGTTTTGAGTTTCTTGAAGTGAAAGCAGAAAACAAAGCAGGAGGCATCCTCACTCTATGGAACCCCAAAAGAGTTAGTATTTTGGATGCAGAGGCATCAAGAAATTATCTATCTGTAATTATTCAACCAGTGGGATTTGTAGACACTTTCCTTGCCACAAATGCCTATATGCCACGAAGAATAGATGAAAAACTAAGACTATTAAATTCCTTGGCACAGCTCAAGAGAAGACATGAAGGAATACCTTGGGTCTTGGGAGGAGCTTTTAATATGATTAAATCACTTTTAGAAAAAAAAAGGAGGCACCAGAATACTAAATAAGGACTCAAAACTATTCCAAACCTTCATTGATGACATGAATTTGGTGCATTTGGAAATGCATAATGGCCTATATACTTGGAATAGTAAAAGAGGAGGTGAGGTTCAAGTCACCTCCAAGTTAGACAAATTTATGATCTTTGAGGAGCTTATGCTAGAAAATAGAGAAATAACAGCTAAGGTTCTCCCCTTTGCAGGTTTTGATCACTGGTCGATCCAATTAGAACTCGAGGGGTTTGATTCTCCAAAGAACAGGCCCTTCAGGTTTGAGAATGTCTGGCTCTCCCACCCAGATTTCATTAACAACATTGAAAAATGGTGGGCAGAAGATCTACAAATCCACGGCACGAATATGTTCATCCTTCACAAAAGGCTTTAGCGGATTAAAATTAGACTCAAGGAATGGAACAAAGAGGTTTTTGGCAACATTTTTGTGGAGAAAAAGGCAGCGGAAGCCAAACTATACGAACTAAATCAAGCATTGATCACAATGGGTTTTGATAAAGACAAAAGTCAGCCAGCTAATAAACACCATCAGGAATGGGAAAATTTATGCAAACAAGAAGAAATCTTTTCGAGACAAAAGTCTTGAATTCAATGGCTCAAAGAAGGGGATTGTAACACAATTGTTTTTCATAGATCCACCATAGCCAATAGGACTCACAACAAAATCTCTGTGATCTTGAATGACAAAGGGCAACTCCAGACCTCTCACAAGAATATTTAAGAAGTGTTGGTTCAACATTTCAAAAGTATCACTAAGGAGAATAATGAAGATAGGGAGAAATGCATCAGAGAAATTGCAAATAACATTGCTAAGCTGGTAACTAGAGAGGAAAATTTCAACCTGAACAAACCAATCACTGAAGAGGAAGTTAGTGAGATTATCAAGGACATGCAGAATGGAAAAGCTCCAGGTGCAGATGGTTTCAATGTGGATTTTTTTAAGGCTTGCTGGAACATTGTCAAACAAGACATCCTGAATGTTGTGGAGGATTCTAGAAGAAATAGGAGTCTTTTGAAAGCCCTCAACACCTCCTTCATCTCTCTGATCCCCAAACAGGATTCAACCCTGACTGATGATAAGTTTAGACACATTGCCTTATGTAATGTGGTTTACAATATTATATCCAAGGTATTGGCTAGCAGGCTCAAACCTCTTCTTCCTTCTTTCATCTTAGATGAACAATCTTGTTATGTGGAAGGTAGACAAGTTCCTAATAATATCATTCTATCTCATGAGACATTCCACACGCTAACTAGTAAAAAATAGGCCAGTATGATCATGCAATTAGATATTGCCAAAGCTTATGACAAAGTCAACTAGAGCTATATCAAGAGGATCCTTGCTTCTTTTGGATTTGATCATAACTAGATCATATGGGTTATGGCTCTCATAACTTCTTCCAGCTTTTCTATTTTGGTGAATGGATCTCCCTCAGCTATCTTCACTCCTTCTAGAGGTCTCAGGGAGGGTGACCCGCTCTCTCCCTTTATTTTTATCCTCATGATGGAAGGATTGGGAAGAGCCATTAAGCAGGCTAAAAACTTGGAAAAATTAAGGGACTTCAATTAACCAAAAATGGGCAGACAATGACTCATCAACAATTTGTGGATGACACAATGCTGCATGGAATTCCCACTATGAAAGAAGCTTCAGAGTACAAAAAAATCCTGAATATTTTTTCCTTGGCCACAGGTATGGAAGTAAATCTCTCCAAATCAATCCTTTTTCTTGAATACTAACATTGCAGTTCAGAGAAATATCTCAAGAATTTTGGGCTTCCAAAGGGATTCCCTCCCTTCAAAGTATTTGGGAATTCCCCTTATAGACAAACCCCTGCACAAGAGCATTTGGGAACTGGTACTCAATAAGGTGAAAAACAAAGTTAAAAAATGGACCATCATATCATTAAACATGGTTGGTAGGTTAATTCTGACAAAGGTTGTCCTACAGTCAATCTCGGTGTTCTTTTTATCAACTCTCCCAGTCCTGAAAGGGGTCTTATAGCAATTCAAGAATATCCAGAGAGAATTCCTCCAGGGCAAGGAAGAGACAAGGAAGAAACGGGCACTTGTTTCTTGGGATAAAATATGAAAACTTAAGAGTCACGGAGGACTAGTTTTAGATGATCAAGAGATCTTAAGAAATGTACTAGGAGCCAAACTCTAGTGGAGATGGGTCAAAGAACCAGAAGCTCAATGGGCTAAGGCCTGGAAAGAAAAATATGCAAGATCTTGGAAAATTAATGATCCGATTAGAATGTTTGGAAACATAAAGGGCTCTTACATTTGGAATAAAGCATGGGAAAATAGATGCCTAGTACAAGACCATAGTTTATGGGAAATTAGAGCAGGGGATCTTGCTCTCTTTTGGGAGGACAAATCGCAACAAGAACCAATGCTACTAAAAGAAGACTATAAAGACCTCATGCAGGAAACAGATTCTCAGGGACTAACCAAAGTTAAAGACTTCTGGAATCCTACTTACAACTCTGAGAAATGGAGAAATTAGAGAAGCATAGAATGTAGTGAGGATATTCCTCTAAAAATAAAAGTTGAAGAAATTATGAACATACTGAAACAAAGGAAAATCTTGGTTACAGAGGGGAAAGATCGGTTAAGATGGGGCCTCAATAAAGAAGGCTCCTTTAATCTCAAGGAAGCTAAGAAGATTCTCTTGAACCTGGATTCCACCATTGTAATGAATACTTGGCAACAACTCTGGAGCCAACAAGGGTGGATGAAGATCAAGCTATTCATGTGGCTAGTTCACCATAAGAAAATCTTAACTTGGGACAACATTAGGAAAAAGAGTATTATTGGGCCCTCTAGATGTCAACTATGTGAAGCTCAAGAGGAAACAATGGGGCATATTCTTAACAGTCGCACCTTTACCACCTGATTGTGGGACTCTTTTGCTACCATTTTTCAACAGATAGATTGAGATAAGGAAAGCATCACAAACACCCTGATCAAGTGGGGAAGGAACTTTTAAAAGAATGAGATTCTCTATCTGGCCTCGACCTTTACACCTACCTTCATCATCTGGAATATTTGGAAGGAAAGGAATAAAATAATTTTCAAGGATGAAAAATCCAATCCTTTTCAACTGTTGGATCTGATATTGAAGTAGATTAGAGAGACAATTGGTACAAATGTTCGCAATCTTCCCAAAAACTCGCCCACAACAAATGAAATGAGAACCCTCAGGCAACTGGGAATGCAAGAAACCATTATCAATGGACTTAGAAGGAAATAAGGAAATTTGTGAGAGGAAAAGTATTTTTGGCAGTTGTTGCTGAAAGGCTATCTAAAATGGAATATAGATGGGGCTTCGAAAGGCAGCCCTAGAATAGTTGGTTGTGGAGGGGCATTAAGAGATGAAGATGGAATTATAAGCTTCATTTTCCACTGCCACTTAGGCAAAGCTACAAATAACATGGCTGAATTCATGGCCTTGGAACAATGCCTAGAACTACTGAATCAAAACCATAGCTCAAATGTCATCATAGAGGTAGACTCAAAAATCTCTATGAAAGTTGTTAAAAGAATCAGTTGTGGAGCAGCACTGGAGAAGGTATCAAAACATTGGAAACTAATACAAGTGTATCAAAGAATACATAAACATCTCTAAAGTCTAAGAACTATTATTTTTAGGCATGTTAGACGAGAAGCCAACAAACTCTTGGATACTCATGCCAATCAAGGAGCGTTTAATATTGAAAGTAGATTTGAGATGAACTGGAAGGAAATGTATCTGGGAAGAGTAAAAACTCTTTGCGAGGAAAAAGTGGCAGAAGATAGAGAACTTTTCAAACAATGGGCCCGAACGAAAGAAACCATATGATGATGTCTAATCAAGTCTGATCATAGTTCGCGAGAAGGCTTTGGGAAGATGGATAGGTACATTGTTGTCTAGTTTCTACCTGGTGGAAAGTAACTAGGCCCCTTCCTCTTCAGTTTGCTAACTAGGTTCTACCGATAGTCTACGATGGTCTCTATTGCCTGTTCTGTGAAGGGAGTGTCCAGGCTAAAGCGGTTCTTGTTTCCTGATGAAGACGTTTCCCCTTCATTCCTATTCCCAATCGAAAAAGTAGGATAATGAGGTTTACAGGCGATTGGGCTCATTTAGGATGGTAAATGGTTTAGTTTTTTTGGGAGCGATACCATTAGACTTCTGCCATGTTGCTAGTGCAGGGCGATAAAACCACCATCCATCACGATTTAAGTTTCACACATGTTAGGTGGTGCAATACTTCAGGGTGTCGTCTGTTTTCTTGGGATTGTGTCCACCATCAGATCTGTTGGTGCTTTTTGGTGGGACCACGAGTCTTGACAAAATTGTTTCTTGAGTTTCGAGGGTGTTTGTAAGCCTTAGATTAGGCTTTTATTTTGTTTGGGTAATCTGAAAGTATGTTGGGAAAGATATTGCTATCTGTTGTAGCAGGGTGGGGCTTCACTTTGGCTTCATGCCCTTGGTTACCCTCTCTCCTCTAGTAATTCAGGGTTTTGTATATTTTGAAATTTTTTCTCGATATAATGAAATAGAAGGAACTACTCTTGCTTAAGCAAAAAAAAAAAGACTCTTCCATGATGATATACAAGAGAGGGGAAATAGGGAACTCATGAAAAAGGCCCCTTGAATCTTTGAAAAAGCTCATAGATATTTCACTAACTAGTGCAGAGATCCATGGACCCTTAATGTAGATTGATATCCAACTAATTATTCTTCATCAAATCCAAATATCGTAAGAACTTAAAAATTAATCCTATGATGAACATGACCAAATGAATTGGCCCCGTTAAGCTTTATTACCATGTATTTTTCTCCTTCCTATCTAAGTTAGTAGATTTCCTCTTACACAAGGATTATACTATCCAATATTTGTCTCTTCCCCACAAAAACACACTATCTTTCATAGATGAACTCGGTGACAACATAATTTAATCGATTGGATATGATCTTTGAGATGGTTTTATATGAAACTTTGCACAAATATATGGGATGAAATCTAGTAATGCTTCAAGGGATTAAATGTTTTGGTATTAGACCTAGAAAAGTTGAACTTATGCTCCCTCCCTTCTCTATGTTCTATGGAGAAAAATGTTCTTCCTAATTAGATCAAATTTGATAATATTATACCACTTCCTATATAAGTGGGTTTAGAAGCCATGTGAACTAGGGGATTTGTTTGGATCAAAGGAAGAGATAACCATCCAAATTTCTTCCCTAGTTATAGTTAACATTAATTTTCATTTTATTCTATGGAGATGATCTTTGGAATATGTTCAATGATTCCCACTACATCCTCATCATGATTTCAAAGTAGATATGTTTGTAATGCAAGATAGTTTTTTTTTTTTTTTTATCTTGGTGAAAGAGTGGATGGTTTATCCATTAACAATCATTGATTGTATATTGTTGTGTCATATGCACATTTTGGCTTCTCTATGAAAATATCTCATGTTTTCATCTCCTTCTCTTAGATAAAGACTCCATCCTTTCAATCTCCAATGTTATTCTTCCAATCTAAGTTCCTTTTGGAGGTGGAGAAATTATTTTTCTCTTTTATTAAAGGGTCATATGTCACTGAATATTTATCCATTATATTTTGTATCCCCCCAGGTAATACTTAAGGATAACTATGCCTTTACATAAGTCACAAAATTGATTCTTAGCCAAATATTTGAGAACTATTTTTACATGTTTGATTTTCTACTCCCAAATATAAATTAGGGAGCCTGCAACCCTATGGAACTAGGCCTCAAATATTATTTTGAATATTTTTTTTTTATCTTGGATCTAACCCAGGTTGAATCAAAATGGAATAAGCCCACAATAATCTTGTGGTTGAAGAGACAATCTTATTGATTTGTGATCTAATCCAATATCATCCAAAATATGGGAAGTAAAAGAAAATATTTGTTCAAAAAAATCAATGTGTATAAATAAATGGTCAAGGTGAGTGGAAATATGTCGTAGCCCCTACAACGATTATTCTAGGTGAACTCTCCTTTGATGGGATTGACTAATAAAATATAATGACGAGATAAATTCATCCTTTTTTCCCTTAAGGTGTTTAAAATCAAGGATCCCTCATTTTTTCTCCTAGGAGTACTTGAAATTCCCAATAAAGTTGCTATTTAAACTATATTTACTTTCCTTAAATATTACACAAGGAATTACATTAGAATAATTTTTCTTACTAGACTAAATGATATAAATATTTATTATGATGAAAAGCATACCAAAAGCGGTGTGGAGAAGGTTGATTTCTAGCTAGTGAGTAGAGTTCTAGGATTGAATCAATTTGAAAGAGGATGGGAACCATAGTGATCCAGATTCAAACAGGAATGCGGAAAATTGCAAAGATAACCATAAACACAGAGATGTAGTGGAAATAATACTTCATTTCAATAATGTAAAATACTGAAATATGCATACAAACAGAAATGGAAATAAACCAGCTAGGGCAGTGGTAGCTTATCTCTGAGAAGAGATGTGCTGGATACATGCCTCTGAACTATCTTATAATGAGTCTCAAAGGCCTATTTATTGTTGAGAAACAATGGAAAACCCTAAACATCCAAAAACCTAACCCTAGAAGATGAAATGCCAAACTGTGGGTCCCATTAGGGTAAATTGGTCCATCAACTTCCCGACATCATAAATTTGGCATACTATCTCCATTTGACGTGTACAATATCTCGTTAGAAATATCTATCTGACAACTACAAATTTGGGAAGAGAAACATCAGTCCATGGACACATGTTGCTCCCAATTTTCCTAAAAAACATCGTTTAAGGCCTCAAAACAGTGCCGGATGTTTAGGACCCAAAGAACTGCTAAAAGTAGTAAACTATGCTACAATTAAGGAAACTAAAAAGTTGAAAGAAATAATGGTGGTGGTCCAAGTAGACTTGGTGGTTGGCCACCAATATCCACCTGGATCATTCCTCCCCCGTTAGGAAGCAATGGTCCCAATTGTGTTGAGTTCCTCCATGAGATCAGGAAACTTCTACTGAACTTGGTCCCTGGTAAGCCAGTTGCCTCGGTGAAGGAGTTGGCCTGCTTTGACAACTTGATATAGTTGGATGTTCTACTGGTGAGTGTGCTTGATCTGTGTGTCCATGACCTGATCAGTTGCAGCTTGTTCCATGCAATCTGGATTTAACTCTATGGTTGTGAGGTGTTCTGCAATGTAGGATGTGTCTAGTAATGGTGGAAAGTATTGCCAAAGGTGGTCCACATTGAACACTAGGTGTAGGCCAAGGAATGGGGGAATGCTGAGCTCAAATGCATTATCTCCCAAAACCTTGGTAATGGTCTAAGAACCACGTTGGTGTGGTCGGAGCTTTTGATGGGATCTTGTAAAGCATTCTTTCTGTAGACGCAACTAGACTTTGTTACCACCTAAAGCTTGTGCAGTACCCCTGTGGGTGAGGAGAAGTTGTTCCTATGTTTTGTCATGACTGTATCCCTTTGTTGCTACTACTGTTTGGAGGAACCTTTTGCAGGGGTCATTGATGTGACAATGATCTTCCCCTTACTTTGGGAGTGAACCAAACAGATGAATTTCCTAGTCCAATAGATGAGCTTGCCACCTTTCTTAGCAATGATCAAAGAGGTGGTGATATGTGGGGCTACCTCTGGTATCCTGTATAATGAATCACCCAAAGAAATTATGACAGCGTGAGGCCTTGACTCATACACAACATGTCACCTCCACTAGTATGGCTGGCCTAATAGCACATCACAAACATCCAGAGGTGTAACATCACACAATACCTTGTCCTTGAAGGGATTCATGTTGTAGGGAAGGTGGCACTGCTGGCAAACTTTGAGATCTCGTCCTTCATGAAGCCACATGATATTGTATAGTTGTGGGTTTGCTATAGTCAGTAGACCCAACCACTTCATGACCTCTACTAAAATAAGGTTCTTTTGGTTGCCACTCCCGACAATGAATTGTAGCGGTGAACCCTTCACCCACATCTGTGAGTGGAAAAGACGTTCCCCCTCCTCTAGATCTTTGGGTTCATTATTTTGGATCTTGGTAGTGGTAACAGTAGTGCTGGGCTCTGCAGCAATGATCTGCTTCCCTTTTCCATTCCCCTTGTTGGGTTCTAGTTCAGGCTTAGAACATGCATCTAACTCGGAAGCCTTCAGCTCTGTCACTAGTGACTGCTTGGTCCAACACTCACTTGTGTTATGAGTGGGACTCTTGTTGAACTCACACCACTTTCCTGTATCCTTGTTTAGCTTCATGGTGTTGTTCTTTTCTTGTGGCTTCGACGAGTTGTCTTGGGTCACCCTGCCTTGGCTTTGTCCTTTGGGCTTCAAATTTGTAGATCCAAAGTCTCACTTCTTCTGTTTCAACATTTGCTCAATTTTGACAGTGTATCGGTACATCGTGCCGAGTGAGGAGATGTTTAGGAACTCCATCTCTTCCTAGATGTATCTATGTAGGTAGCTGCGATATTTGAGTACCAAATGCAACTCATATTCCTTGATACCCAACTATGTGCAAAGGGTATGAAAAATGTTTATGAACTCTAACACATTTTGGTCCTGCCCCTGTTGTAGTGTGGTCCATCTAATGTCTTTGTCCTCATAGCTTTTGACAAGGTAGTACTACTCCTTGACAACATCCCAAAATGAATTCCATGTGGGTGCGGCTTTAAAATAGTGAGCCTGTGCTTTCATCGTTCTTCTCGCAGTAGGTTTCCCACCAGTCCTTGATGTGGGGGGCTCCTTTGAGAGGAGCGAAAAAAATCTTTTCCCGACTTGAAAATTCGTGAACAAAAAAATACCTATCTAGAAGATTTAACCATTTATCTACAACATCTACATCTATTTGACCCTCGAAGATGGGTATTACAAAACTAACTTCTACCTTAAAGGGTGTGGCATTTCTAGAGTAGCTGTTGGAAGTTAATGTGTCGTCTCTAGGTAGCCGTTGAAGGATCTGTGCAAAGCTATCAATCATCACATTCCTTTGCTGCTCGAGGCCTTCTTCGAGCAAGATTTTGATAGGATCTCCTACCCCCTTGTCTTTCTTCTCATCCGCCATGGGAGGCCATCGGGTTCTACAAGGCTAGTATTGCAAAGGTTCGACCAGTTCAAGCCCTAACTCTTTATATCCCGACCTTGTTGGGGGCATGCAAAGAAAAACAGAGAAAAAGTAGACCACTCTAATACCACTGATCCATATTTAAACAGGAATGCAACAAATTACATAGATAACCATAAACACATAGACGTAGCTAAAATAATACTTCATTTCATTAATGTAAAATACTGAAATATGCTTACAAACAAAAATGGAAATAAAACAACTAGTGCGATGGTAGCTTATCTCTAAGAAGATATGTGTCGTCTACATTCCTCTAAACTATCTTACAGTGAGGCTCGAAGGCCTATTTTTTGTTGAGAAACAATGGAAAACCCTAAACATCCAAAAAACTAACCCTAGAAGATGAAACGCCAAAGTGTGGGCCCCATTTGGGTAAATTGGTACATCAACATTCCGGGGTCGTAACTTTGGCATATGATCTCCATTTGATGCATACAATATCTCGTTAGAAATATCTATCCGAGAACTACAACGTTGGGTCCCAATTTTCCCAAAACACATCATTTATGGCCTTAAAATAGCTCTGGAATTTAAAGACCTGAAAAAACTAATAAAAATAGTAAATTGTGCTACAATTAAGGAAACTAAAAAGCTGAAAGAAACAATGGTGGGGGCCCAAATGGACTTGGTAGGTGGCCACCAATATCTACCTGGATCACATAGCATGAGAAGACTCTTTGAATCCCATCATAGAGCTAACATATTTTACTTTATAGTCACACCAAATGTGAATACTTCAATGGATAACTTATAACTCCCCTATTTTTGTCTCATGGAGTAGAATAATATAACACTTTCCTTCCTAAATCAAGTCCTTACTGGATGCTAATTTTGTTGCATTTCCTAGACCCCTACAATTCAGTGATACAAATTACATTACTTAGTTGTGGCCTTAAGGAATATATTCCTAATGGTCATTATGCCTCTATTATACATCCCTTCAATGGTATGTTATGTTACAATTTCTTTTTCCTTATCATGTGTTCTTATCTATTGGCTTGCTCGGGATTATAAGCCCCTTTTTTTCCCTATCTTGGAAGTTTTGAGATCCATTTCTATTTCAAAATTGGATCTCTCATTATTTGAAGTGGATCCAAACAAATGATTTTCAAAGTGGGGTTTAGCATTAGCGAGGAACATATTAACTTCTTCCTCAACAATTTGAGCTTCTTGTTGTAGATGTTTAGGGGAGACATCCTCCTAGTGTAGGGTGCATTCCCATTGATTTCCTTCCTTATGACCATTTCTCATTCAAAGTATAAATGAGATTCATATTTTCTATTTGGGATAAAAATTCATACCTATTACCCAATTAATCACTTGCATAAACCTGTTTGTTGGATTGTGACTAAGATATGGAGTTATAGATTAAGGAGGGAGGGTCCTAATTTCTTTCATTTAGCACTAATCAAAATTTAAGAGGCTTGCTAGAAGGACACGTTGTCCTTTTGGTTTTCTTCCATCATTTCCCTTTATCATTTTGGTGTTTCCCCTAAGAATCCTTAGGAAAATTGTTTCTAAAGAAACCATACTCATGAAATACTTTATATTTAAATACAATCTTATCATAGCCAATAAGATGTATGAAGTTAAATTCATCAAGAGATTGTTGAATGGATTTCGAAAGGTACTTCTGTAGATCCAGCTTAACATAAATCCTCGCACAAGTAAACATGTTGCCTCGTGGCTCATTGTGATTAGTGTATTTACCAAGGTAGTTATAAATATTCCTAAAGGTGTCTTCATTCCAGCAATGGAGGGTAAGGTGAGGGAATTTTAAATCACAAATGGGATTTCATTTTTGAGGTTGAAATCTGGGCTCCACCTATTAAGATACAAACCATGGGATTTTTAGAAGTAAGGCACAACTCTAACAATAAGGTCCCAATCTTATTTACTTCAAATAAGAAGGTGAAAAAAAATTCCCATAGAAATACCTTAGAAAAGTCCCTTTAATTAAGAGACACCATTTTTTGTCCATATAATGGTTTAGAATCCTTGAGAAAGGTCGAATTCCTATGAATTAACCCATTAAACCACAATATTTTCATATTAATGTCATCAATAAGGAGTGGCTACATGAATAGGGACTTCGAGGATTTCATCAAGCTACTTGAAAAAATGAGAAGGTAGAGATTTAGCTGACTGGGGAAGGGATGATAATATAGCATTGAAATCATTAACGTATTTCAAGCGGTGGGACGGGGATGAGGGCCAACAAACCTGCAAATAGCTAAGGCCATAAGTGTGAAGAAGTAGCAAGAAAGTTCTTCAAGTGACTACAAAGCTCACAACTGTAGAGTATATATTCAAACATAATTTTAATTTTTGTAATTTAATTATTAAGAGTTATTGAAAAATATGAAATTATGTAATGTAAGCGATTCCATTTCCTTGTTATAGTTAAATAATTAATTGTCTCAATATAAATTAAACTCATAATTTCATGAAAGTTAGCTTCTCATAATAATAATAGTTGCAAAGTAGCATAGTCACTGCCTCTACTACTAACTAATTTATTAAAGTAGTGTGGGGTACACATTTCATTGTGAATTAACAGGCATTACGTGTAGCTCAAAACTCCCACACTATAATTCCCTAGTTCATCATGATAGCCCTGGCATGAAAACTAAAGTTCAAACATTATGCCCAGGTCCAAATCCGTGCACAATGTTCATTAGCTCTACACACATGGTTTAATCTAATGAGAATGATGTGGAGTTGCGCACTCCTACATAGTTCATGCAACATTGATAATATTTTAATTGTAAATAACGTATGTTATTTCTATTTAACTAAAGAGTATCTCATTGCATAAAAGTAATGTTTATGGGATGTGTGGATGAAAGATTCTTTTTTCATAAAGATTTTCATAGAGGAGAATTTATCTTCGTATTCAATAATGATTTTCGGTCAACCGTATTTTTAATTGATTGATACATTGGAAATAAAGGCATTCATTGCTAATATTTTACTAAGAAATTGATGTATATGATACTATTTTTTATATTTTAAGTGTAAATTGTGTTTATCATTGTATTTTCTATAACTCGCTAGTTCATAGTGATAGCCCAAAACATGGAAACCAAAGTTGAATCATTATGCTTAATAGTTGTAATTGTGTGGGAGTGTAGATCTCCAAATAATTTTTATGAGCTCCACGCTTGGGGTGTAAGCTAATGAGAATTGTGCAAAGCTCTATACTCTCATATAGTTCGTGCAACATTGATAATATTTCAATCATGAATAATGTATACTACTGCTATTTAAGTAAACGGTATCTCATTGCACAAAAGCATTGCTTATGGGATGTGAAGAGGAAATATTCTTTTTTCATAAAGCTTTTTACTGAGTGGAAGCTATCTTTGTATTCAATAACTCTTTCGAGCTAGTTGTATTTTGAACTAATAAATATGTTGGAATTAAAGGCTTACATTTCTAATATTTTACTAAGAAATTAACATGTACGATATTATTCCTTACCTTTTAAGTGTAAATTATGTTTATCTCCATATTTCTAAATATTTTTTCATATTTCCAAATATGTTTCAAATTAAGCATATGTGTAGAAGTGCATAAGCACTGTATTGTGCTGCATTTCATTGAGTATAAGCTTTGTTTTTATGGAATTTAGAAGCACGAGAAATGTGCATTGTGCATAAGAAGCTTTCAACTTCCCATTATGCAGATAATAACAATAGGTATGCACATATTATAGTATTTAAGTAAACAACATCTCATTGCATATAAGCATTGTATATGTGATGTACAGAGGAAGATTTTAGAATTTCATTCAGCAGATATTTAAATTTGGTATTGAAGGCTTTTTGTTAATATATTAGTATCAAAAAATAATCCGTATTTGGTATATTAATGATAATACTTCAGTTATAAATAATATGCTCTATTTCTATTTAAGTTATTCGTTGTATGGAGAAAGATTTGAAGACTTCATTGTGTGGAATTCCACACTTCACATTACAGAATTACTCTTATATTATTGATAATATTTTGATTGTAAATAGTGCATGTGTTCATATTTTCAAATATGTTTCAAATTATCATATGTGCAAAAGTGTGGAGAAGATCCATTGTGCAAATGAAGCTTTCGATGGGTAATTATTGTACTTGGGACCGAAGGCTTTCATTGCTAATATTTTGCATTAAATAATGCATCTAATAACACCAAAGCAAATGCTCAATACTATGATTATAATTTAGTGGGGTCTGCATTTTGTCCTACTCTATACAATAACATCCACACAGGAATTGTGAGCTAGATTCCACCAGCTATTTGAATAGGCTAAAATGTGACTACTCTTACTGTAAGTACTGAGACTATTTTATGATGGTTTTCATATTAAATAGTGCATGTGTTCGTATTTTCAAATATGTTTCAAATTGGTATATGTGCCAAAGTGTAGAGAAATTCCATTGTGCAAATGAATCTTTCAATGCGGAATCATTGTCCTCAAGACCAAAGGCTTTCATCGCTAATATTATAGCATTAAATAATTCATATAATAACACCAAATCAAGCACTCAGGAATTATACAATTATAATCTAGTGTGGTTTGCATTTTTTCGTACTCTGTACAACGACGTCGACACAGGCATTGTGAGCTGGACTCCACAAGTTATTTACATAGGCTAAAACGTGGTTGCTCTTAATGTAATTAGTGAGCCTATTTTATGATGGTTGCCATATTATTAAATGATAAACAAGTTGCCAATAAAGGCTTTTACTACTAATATTTTACAAATAAATTGACATATGCACTATTATTGTTGATATTTTAAGTGTAAATTATGCTTACCTTCGTATTTTAGAATACGTTTCAAATTAAGGATATATGTGGATGCGTGAAAGAACTCTATTCTACCGAGAAGTCTATATTTCTGTGTCAACCCATGCTCATTTTTCACTACTTACTCCACACAAAAATGTATGTATAGCTTCTTCCAAAAAATATGCCAAGAGGCCCGCATTTCATTGACATTTATATCTGATTGAATGTTTGTTCTGCAGTTCTTGGTCTACACAATATTGTTGCTAATATGTTAATTATAAATAATAAACAATAGTAGTCAATTGAGTAAAAGTTGCGCATAGTGCATGCCAATATGTTTTGTTTATAGAGCTTGTAAAAGTGGGGAGAATGTTCATTGTGCAGAAAAATGTTTCAAGTTTTTATTTTGTCAAAAATAGCATTATTTATGTGTATAGGGATAACACAATTTTTTGAAAGTTCTTTTTGTGTGGATATATTCACTCTGAACTCAATGACTTTATTGCTAATATTATCCTTAGATGTGCGGAGTACACATAAGGATATTTACAAAACCAGATTTCATTGAGGGGAAAATTTGTTTATAGGGGATGCAGAAGCACATAAAATGTTCATTATGCATAAGAAGCTTTCAAGTTTCCATTGTCTGGAAAATACCATTGTTTATGCACATATTATGATATTTAAGTAAACGACATCTCATTGCCTAGAAGCATTGTTTATGGGATATGTAGCTCAATATTTCAGGGTTTCATTATGTTGATCTTTTCATTTGGAATTGAAGGATTTTTGCTAATATTTTAGTATCAAACGTACTCCATATTTGCTACTTAGTGATAGTATTTCAGTTTTAAATAATATGCTTTGTTTATATTTAATTGTTTCATTGTATGAAGAAAGCTTTGAAGCCTTCATTGTGTGGATGTTCACAATACACATTTCAGGATTATGCTTATATTATTGATAATATTTTAATTGTAAATAATGCATGTGTTAATATTTTTGAATATGTTCCAAATTAGCATATGTGCAGAAGTGTGGAATGGTTGAGTCCATTATGCGAAGGAATATTTTAGTGGGGGAATCCACTCACTCGCTGAACATGATTTTACTGCCAATATTTTAGTATAAATAATACATATTTTTTGTTCACAATAACACCGAAGAAAGCACTCTACTTATACAATTGTAATTTAGTGGGGTCCTCATTTCATCCACATTTCTGTGTGAGCCTATGCCTGCTCCGTGCAACGACGTTTGCACAACTTCCCCCAAAAGCATCATGAGATGAAATCAACTAGTTATTCGAATAGGCTAAAACGTGAGTGCTCTTACTATATGTACTAAGACTATTTTATAGTGGCCTCAATTATGTTTATAAATTTGTTCAATCAAATTCTTTTTCCAAATGCATAGTGTGCTAATATTGCAACAAAAGAATATAATTAATGATTATAGTTAATATGTATTAATGGTTAATCATTATGAGAATTAGGATTGTACATTCACTTATGATCTTCTTTGTAATTATACAATAAATAAGATTGAGATATCGAGGACATTATAAAATTTGAATCATTGTACAAAGATTGAGGTGTAAATATCAATACAATGGGTTGCACGCAATGAACTTCCACATAGTAGAAATGCAAATTTTGAGGACTATGTCAATTAGTGATCACTAATCGGAAGTTAGCTTGAAAATATTGAGTTGAATTAAATGATATTGAACAATCCATATTTGTTGTTTCCAATATTTTAGTTAAAAGTTATGCAAATTTGTGTATTTCCAAATATCATTATTCATTTGAGAAAAATTTGGATCGTTCTATAATGCAAAGAAACTGTAACAACATGAATGACCATAACAAAGCGAAAATCTTTGTTTATGACTATTTGGTGAAATTAGGTGTTGGAAATAATACTGAGAGGGGGGGTGAATCAATATTATTAAATTCTTTTCAATATATCTTCCAGATTTATAATTTAATTTATTCTTTAGATATTGATCATTAGATTGTATGTTAGTACCATATAATAATGAGCAAGAACAAGAAAAACAGATAATCACACCAAGGAACACCAGATATAAGGTGGAAACCCAATGTGGGTGAAAACACCTACTGCAATATGTCTCTATCTTCTTTCAATTAGAAACTTCTTTTACAATGATTTTGTACTGGTGCAGTCCTTTACCAGTACGCAGGCCGCAACCTGCAGAGAGCTACAACCCTCTCTCATTTTCAGGTCTCTCCTGGAAGGGAGCTACAACCCCCTTTGCTCTTCTACTTCTTTAAGGACCACATTTCATTAATTTTCAGACTGGATCCAAGAACATCAAATAATAATCAAGTACATGTGAATCAACCAAACTCCTTATACAATCAACCAATGAATCACCCAATTTCTCAGAATGTTGTAAATAGAAAGGAAATACCAGTAATCTAAACCCAAAACTCTGCAGAAAATAGATAAAAGGAAGCCAACAAATACTTCAAGAAAAGTCTGCAACTTCACCAATATAAAACTGCAGATATCCGCAGCTCTTCTGTGTCTAAAGTGCACAGACCCACACCTGATCTTTCTTGTGCTTTGCGTACCTCCACACCTAGCCCTTCTCTGAACTGCGTACCTCTGCCAAGATCTGCACCTGCACTGTCTACCTAACAGTGTACCTTCACAACTGGTTCTTCTGTTCCCCTCCGTACCCCCACACTATGCCTTCTTCTGAGTTGCGTTCGTCGCACCTGCGCCTTCTGCTGCACTGCGAATCCCCGCACCTGCACCTTCTCCTGCACTGTGAACCCACGCACGCACGCCATGGATCACCTGCGAACCTATGATTAGGGCCAAATTAATAGTCCTCCTATGCGCCATAAATAGTCAGATCCAATGATCTGATCATGTGCCCAAGAGATCATAGCCTATCAATAGATTCACCTTCAATTTCACCTTGATTTAGATCTAGCCTTTAGAACCGATCACCCAAAATTTCAGATCTTAAGATATTCAATTTCCATAAGTATCTAGTCAAGAGATCTCCTTTCCTTTTTATAGGCAAGCCTCTACTCAAACCATGGTCCAAGACCATAGGTATTCAATACTAGGAACCCAATACCTTGGATCAAAACTTTTAGATGTAAAACCGTGGACCAAAACCATAGGATCAAACATGTGGGGCTAAATACCATGGACCATTCATAAAGATTCCCATGTGTGCATGCTTCTCTCTATTGGAGCGAATGAACTGGGGTCCGCACCTTCTGAACGGAGAACCTACGGGTATGTCCGCACTTATTGGTCAGCGTACCTGCGGGTCTGCAACTTCTCTTAGGATCACCTATGGGTATCTTATTTTCCATGATTTTTAGTGCCTGAACTAAGATCTACCACTTGAGTGAGTTGCCATCAAGTACAATACCTGTGCCATAGTGCCAAACCAGAATCATCATGCCAACAATCTCTCCCTTTGGACATGATGGCAACCTCAAGATCCTCAACGTCATTCTCTCCCTTTGACATCAAGGGAAAAGGGTTATGCTCCCCCTGAGAACATGCTTAAGTCTTTGCTCTGCTGATCATGCTCCCCCTGACTATAAACTAGATCTGCAAAAGAAAAAAAAATTCTTCAAGAAGAACCATAATCCATCATACACCATCAATGATCTTGACAAAAGAGACAGAGACATATTAGCAGCAATATTCAGATCAGCATCCATGTTCTCCTTCTGTACTTTCCCCTTCAAGATCTTCTACCATAATGCCAATAATGCACTATTAGAAGAATATATGCTCCCCCTGAACGTGTGCCATTCAATCTTTAACCAATCCATAAACCAGTGAATGTACGCTTCTACCCTATATGAAACTTGCGTACAATGAAGAATCTCTGAAACAGATGAGATTCAACAACAAGATGATGCATCAACTACCCCCAACTTTTGGCTGAGATATTCAAAGGTCTCCCTGGGCAATGGTTTGGTGAGTATATCAGCAACTTGTTCCTTAGAAGGAACATACTCCAACTTGACCTTATGTTCAAGCACTTGTTCCCTGAGAAAGTGATACTTGATCGGTATGTGTTTGGTCTTTGAATGCATGAATGGGTTCTTTGAAATGCTGATTGCACTTGTATTATCACATAAGATGGAGATAGGTGGTGTACAAGTGATTTGAAAGTCCAGCAAGGTCTGCATCATCCAAAGAAGTTGAGTGAAGCAAGATGCAACAGCCACATATTCCGCTTCAGCTGTAGATAAAGCAATCGAACATTGTTTCGTGTTGAACCAAGATACTAATCTAGAACCCATAAAGAATGCACCACCACTTGTGCTCTTCCTGTCATCCACGCTTCTAGCCCAATGTACATCTGTATAAGCATGAAGAGTGAGATCTGTATCTCTTGGATACCATAAGCCATAGTTTTGAGTTGCTTGAAGATACTTGAAAATTCTATTTACTGCCTGAAGATGGGTTTCCTTAGGATTTGCCTTAAATCTTCCAACTATTCCCACTGCATGCTCGATGTCTAGTCAGGTACCTGTCAAATAAAGTAGACTTCCAATCATGGATCTATAGGTTGGTTGATGCGCTACTGCTGATTCATCATTTGCACTGAGATTGCATCCTGTAACCATAGGGGTACATACTCGTTTTGATTCTTCCATGCCATACTTCTTCAGAATCTTCTTGAGGTACTTGGTTTGAGATAAGAAGATATCACCTTCATTTTGTTGGATTTGCAATCCAGGAAAGTATCTCAGTTCTCCAAGAAAATAAATTTCAAATTCTTTTTGCATCACCAAGGCAAAGCTTTGACTCATAGCTTCTTCATTGCTGCCAAAGATAATATCATCTACATACACAACAAGTATTAGCAATTTGTCATTTTCAATTTTTATATAAAGATTGCTATCTGTTGATCCTTTTAAGAATCCTTGTTGATGAAGATATTTGTCCAAACGATAGTTCCAAGCCCTTGGAGCCTGTTTAAGACCATAGAGAGCCTTTTTTCATCTGCAAACATGATTTGGATCATTCCCGAGAATGAAACCATCTAGTTGCTCAATGTACACTTCTTCTTCTAAGTCTCCATTCAGAAAGGCTGATTTCACGTCCATTTGAAATACTTTGAATTCCTGAAAGCTTGAGAGAGCGAGGAACATTCAGATGGCCTCAATTCTAGCAACGGGAGCAAAAGTTTCTTCAAAGTCTATTCCTTCTTGTTGAGCATACCCTTTACAGACAAGTCTGGACTTGTTTCTAACTTCCCCATTTTCATTCAACTTGTTCTTAAAGATCCATTTTGTTCCTATGACATTCTTATGTTTTCGTCTAGGAACCAATTCCCAAATGTTGTTCTTTTTGATCTGCTCAAGTTCTTCATCCATTGCCTTGACCCAGCATTCATCTTTGCATGCCTCTCTTACATTTTGTGGTTCAGTGGAGGAGAGTAATGCCAAATATCTTGAAGCTTCAAAAATTGTTCTTCTTGTTTGTATGTCTGCCTCCTTTTGCCCCAAAATTTGTGATTCTGGATGATTCTTTTGAACATACCTGGAAGGAGTCTTTCCTTCTATCATTATCTGTTCCTTTGGCTCCTCATGGGTTTCTTCTTCATAGGTTCCTTCATCATCATCAGTCTGCTTTTGAGGGTGGTCTTCATCCTCTTCGATATTTTCATAATTTACATGACTAGGAATGTATCCTTTTTCATCAACCACTACATCAATGCTGTCAACAATTCTTCCAAGTCTTTTATTGTAACACTTATATGCTTTGTTGTGGGGAGAATAACCAAGGAGAATGCCTATATCTGCTCTAGGTTCAAGTTTGCCATGTTGTTCATCATTATTCGTAATATAGAATTTGCTTCCAAATATTTTGAAATGCTTTACTGAAGGAGTCTCACCATACCAGAGCTCATGAGGAGTTTGAGTGTTGTTCACTCGGAAATTTGTTTTGTTGAGAATAACAACCGCATAAAATGCAGATTCACCCCAGAAGGTTGTGGGAGTTCTAGACTCACCAAGCATAGCACGAGCCATTTGTTGAACAGTTATGTTCATCCTTTCCACCACTCCATTTTGCCTAGGAGTCCTAGCTGTAGAGAATTCCCTTCTTATTCCAGGTTCTTCACAGAAATCAAAAAATTCATTTGAGGTAAATTCCCCACCTCTGTCAGACCTGAGGCACTTAATTTTGTGATCTGATTTGTTTTTAGCCAAGGCTTTGAAGGATTTGAATTTTTTGAATGCTTCGTCCTTGTGTTTCATAAGTCCCAACCAAACCATCCTAGAGAAGTCGTCAATGAATAATATAAAGTATTCTTCTCCTCGAGATGACCTTGTCCTAAAAGGGCCACATACATCTGTATGGACTACTTCAAGAGTCCTGCTAGCTGATCCTTCCTTCTTAGGGAAGTTAGTTCTAGTTTCTTACCAAACTGACATGATTTGCATATGGTGTTGTTTGGAATTTTGATATCTGGAAGACCACGAACTGCTTGGTATTTGCATGCTTTCCTTATTTGTGAAAATCTTAGATGCCCTAACCTCTGGTGCCATTACCAGTGTTCATCATCCTTGCTCAAATAGCATTGTTGTTGTCCTTCTTCAAATATGTATAGGTTATCTAGGGTTCTTCTGCCTTTGATCACTATTTTTCCTATATCAAGATCACGAACACTACATCCATTTGATCGAAATATTACGTCGGTTCCTTGATCGCGCATCTGACTGACACTCAGTAGATTATGCTTCAAGCCATCAACATACAAGACATTTCTAGCTTTGGCCTTTTCTTTCAACAGAGCAGTGCCTTTTCCTTTTATGGTTGCAGGGGTATCATTTCCAATTTCCCTTTTCTAAAGAAGTATATGTTTCAAGTTTTTCTTTATCACCTGTCATATGCTTTGAACATCCACTGTCGATGTACCATAGATTTTCCTATCCTTTTGCATAAACATCTATCCCACATCTTTCTGGTTGTGGTTCCTTTATTCTCCATGTTCTGGTGCTTGAGGCTTGTTCCTTTGTCTGCCGCAACCTGCTCCTGCATTCAGAATCTTCATGACTGAAGTTATTACAAATGTAACATTAAATTTCATTTTCAAGGATGGAAAAGTTGTTATAGGTCCTTTTTGTGATTCCAGTCATACTTCTTTGTTTTTGAGCTTCTATAGTCATGATTGTCTCATAGGCAACACATTGAGCTGCTTTGTGGCCAAAGTTATGGCAAGAGAAACATTGGTCATTGAAGAAACTCTTGCGATTATCAAATCTACCCGCCAAATGATTGTAGTTTCTATTGTCATCCATTCTTGAGGCAAATTGAGAAGATTTTACCTGTGGCTGATTATGGCTCCTGTTTATCCTTAAAGTAGATTGCCCTTGATTTTCTTGATAGTCTTTATTCATTCTTGAGGTATGTTGTCCCTGATTTACCTGATAATTTCTATTAGGCCTTTGCTCGCTCCTCCTTGCTGCATCAAGATAACTTTTGGAAGTGGATGCTTGTGATGCTTCTTCATTATATCCCAGACCTGTCTTGATTAGTGGAGAATGCTGCCCATTGATAATCTCATCCAGAGTTTTAGATCCTTTAACAAATTTAAGATTAAGAGCTTTTGTTTTCTCAATCACTTTTCTAAGACCAACAATTTTACATTCCAGTTTTTCATGATGTTTTTCCCTTTCGGCCAGTTGACATTTTAGAGAATCAATAATCATATTTTTCTCTTCTAAACAGACTTTGAGTTTAGAAATTTCTTCATAAAAACCTTCTTCATCTATAGCATCCATGTAATCATCATCTTCAAAAGCCATTAAAAGTTTATAATTATTACCTCGTTCATCTTCATCACTATTTGAAAGTCCATCACTATCTTCATGAGTGTAATAGATTTTGTTATTTGCATTATGTTTCTTGTTCCATCTAGTAGGTTCTTTCCCCTTGTCAATCTTATCCTTATGAGGACATTTGGAAACATAGTGACCTACTCTTCCACAAGCAAAACATTTGAAAGGTAACTTACCTCTGATTCTTCCAGTACCCCATTGAAGATTTTTGACAAAACTTGATTCTTCTTCTTCTTCTGACATGTGTCCAAACTCATAGTACTCTCCTTTGCCTGAACCCTTGAAGGCATCTTCTCTCATGTCTGATGGACCTCATTTCCTCATTTCATAAGCAGTTAGAATTCCATGAAGCTGTGACATTTTAAGGTTTTGTAGATTCTCTTTTTCTTCTATTGCAGAAACTTTAGATTCAAACCTAGGGGACAAAGACCTTAGAACTTTTTCAACCACAACAGCCTCTTTTATTTCTTCACCCAAATTTTTCATACAATTAACAATCTCATCTACACGAAGAAAATAGTTAGCCTCACTTTCATCATTGTACATTCTGAGATTTTCATACTGAATTCTGAGGGTTTGAAGTTTTTCTCGTTTTACTTGATCATCTCCTTCATAGCTCAGAACAATCTTGTCCCATATTTCCTTTGCGGATTTAAACTGCATAACCTTCATGAATTCTGATTGAGATAGACATCCTAGAAGAGTATTGACCGCCTTTGCATTTGTTTCATATTTCTTCTTCTCAGTCGAATCTGTGGGAGTTGCTAATGGAAAAGCATACCCTGTGTCTATGATATCCTAGACTTCTGTACCAAGAGATTGAAGATAGGCAGTAACTCTTACCTCCCAATATACGAAGTTTGTCCCATAAAAAATCGGTGGCCTGATTGATGCTTCCCTCTCATAGTTTCTCATAATGATAGAACTTCCTTCAAGATATCAAGCTTCTTCAGAAGGACCTGCTCTGATACCAATTGTTGGAAATAATACTGAGACGGGGGGTGAATCAGTATTATTAAATTCTTTTCAATATATCTTCCAGATTTATACTTTAATTTATTCTTCAAATATTGATCATTAGATTGTATGTCAGTACCATATAATAATGAGAAAGAACAAGAAAAACATATAATCACACCAAGGAACACTAGATATAAGGTGGAAACCTAATGTGGGTGAAAACCACCTGCTACAATATGTCTCTATCTTCTTTCAATTAGAAACTTCTTTTACAATGATTTTGTACTGGTGCAGTCCTTTACCAGTACGCAGGATGCAACTTGTAGAGAGCTACAACCCTCTCTCATCTTCAGGTCTCTCATGGAAGGGAGCTACAACCCCCTTTGCTCTTCTACTTCTTTAAGGACCATGTTTCATTAATTTTTAGATTGGATCCAAGAACATCAAATAATCAACAAGTAAATGTGAATCAACTAAACTCCTTATACAATCAACCAATGAATCACCCAATTTCTCAGAATGTTTTAAATAGAAAGGCAATACCAGTAATCTAAACCCAGAAATCTATAACAAATAGATAAAAGGCAGCCAACAAATACTTCAAGAAAAGTCCGCAACTTCACCAATATAAACCTGCGGATATCCGCAGCTCTTCTGTGTCTAAACTGCGCAGATCTGCACCTGATCTTTCTTGTGCTCTACGTACCTCCGCACCTAGCCCTTCTCTGAACTGCGTACCTCTGCCAAGATCTGCACCTGCACTGTCTACCTAAAAGCGTACCTTCGCAACTGGTTCTTCTATTCCCATGCATACCTCCGCATTGTGCCTTCTTCTAAGCTGCGTTCGTTGCACCTGTGCCTTCTGCTGCGCTGCAGATCCCTGCCCCTGCACCTTCTCCTGCACTGCGAACCCCCACACTCATGCCGTGGATCGCTTGTGAACCTCTGATTAGGGCCAAATTAATAGTCCTCCAATGCGCCACAAACAGTCAGATCCACAGATCTGATCATGTGCCCAAGAGATCACAACCTATCAATAGATTCGCCTTCAATTTCACCTTGATCTAGATCTAGCCTTTAGAACCAATTACCCGAAATTTTAGATCTTAAGATATTCAATTTTCGTAAGTATCTGGCCAAGAGATCTCCTTTCCTTTTTATAGGCAAGCCTCTACTCAAACCATGGTCCAAAACCTTAGGTATTCAATACTAGGAACCCAATACCTTGGATCAAAACTTTTAGATGCAAAACCACAAACCAAAACCATTGGATCAAACATGTAGGGCTAAATACCATGGACCATTCATAAAGATTCCCACATGCACGTGCTTCTCTGCATTGGAGCGAGTGAACTGGGGTCCGCACCTTTTGAACAGAGAACTTGCGGGTATGTCCACACTTCTTGGTCGGCGTACCTGCGGGTCCACAACTTCTCTTAGGATCACCTATGGGTATCTCATTTTCCATGATTTTGAGTGCCTAAACTGAGATCTGCCACTTGAGTGAGTTGCCATCAAGTACAACACCTGTGCCATAGTGCCAAACCAGAATCATAATGCCAACATTAGGGACATGTGTGGACCCTTTTCATTTCACATTAAGGAATTTTTTTTTTTTTGTGCACTATTGTTGCGTAAGTAATACAAATGAAAGAGCTTAATATCTAAATGCAAAGAACCTATAATGAAATTTGATTGGCACAATGAGAAAATCTTTGTTTATGGCTATTTTTGTGAAATTAGGCACATGTGTGGACCCCTTGCATTTCACATTAAAGGATTTTTTATTATTTTGTGCACTAATGTTGCGTAAGTAATACAAATGAAAGAGCTTAATATCTAAGTATCCTTGATGTGTAGTATCAATTTTCATTTATCAAATTTTGTATCACATATTATAGTCATCATTTGTGTAGTATCACATTAATGTTTATAACATATTTTATTAGATCTGTTTACTGTAAATTTCGTTTGGGATGTCTAAAGCAGAAGTGCAACATCAATGAGACACAATCGTTGAAGTCCCATTTCCATCTATTTAAGTTTATTTAATATTATTATAATGAGACAAAGGAAGAAAATAATTCAAGTGGAGAATTCACGTCTAGGTTTTGAAATTATGTTTGCAAAGTGAAAGCTAGCCAATAGAAAGGCAAGTTTACATAGAAAATTTGTTGGATACGTGTTATTTTTGTGAATAATTACTAGAAATACTTTTATTTATTGGAAAAAGAGATTTTGTTAATGAAGATAGAATGCAGCTTATGATTTTAATAAAACAATATCTTGACACTGATTTATAAAACATGTAAGGAAGATTAATCATGAAACATAATCTTGTGAATTTAAGTAAAGCATATATGTTCTAAAATAATAGAATTAACAACAGTGCTTTCTTATTAAAGATGAAGAAAATCATACTATCCACATTGATAATGATTACAGGTCAGTGGATAGCATTAAAATCGATGGTAGTTAAATGTCCTTTCATAACTTAAATCTTAATTTGTGATTTAGGTGACTTATTGTCTCTTTGCATTATATATATCCTTGTTGCCTGTAAAAGGAAATATTCAGTGTTCATTTTGTTCTAAACTTGTTAATAGGTTATAAGAAATTGACTTCCTTGGTTGTTATGAAATTGTTAAGTTTTTTGAGATATTTCTTTATTATTTGACTATTTTTCTTTGCATGTTTATTACTAGTGAAGAAATGACCCAAAGAAATAATGAAAAATGCACATGAGAAGATGCAGATGCTGGAAAATAAGATATTTTAATGCTTAGGAAAGATATCTCAATGTTTAGAAAATATATTTTAATTTCAATGCATAAAATATTATAACTCTAGCAAATCCTTGGTCATTTCGAAGATTAACTAGATACCATAAGAAGATTATCAGAAGAGATATTGTGAATCATGAACAAATGAATCAATTCTTGATTTTTATAACATAATCAATACAAGCATTAATTTCCAGAAAAATGGTTAATTAATAGAGAAAGAGGTTCCGTTTTTTTTTTGTGATTTCCTGAATAAATTTTGAAATTCAATATATGTTAAAGGCTATGTATTTTAATTCTCGACAAATTTAATGCTTAGAAACATATCAGACTATTTTGGATTACAAATCTATGTATAAATGTAATATGTTTTATTATTTAAATCAATTTAGAAACTCGTTTAAGCTTTCTATGACAATGAATTATTTAGATATTTTCTTTGTAAACAAACAAAATGGTTATTGTAAATTAATGTCACCGAAAATTGCAACGTAACAAACTTTTATTTCTTGAGTAGTTATAGAAATTGAAAATATGATGCATCAAAAAAATAACGTAAGAAAACGACAATCCAGATAAAAAAAAAGAAAAATAAGACATAGCATAGTGCAAAACATATAGATGGAACAAAAAAAACAGTCCATTGGATTACATTTATGTACAATGTCATAGTAGCATTTGCATTGGTAGAAAAATCATCTTGTTTCTCTGATGAGTATATTGCTAATCTTGTTTGCATGGGTATAGTATATTGATTGATAATTCAAAAGTAGATCCCAAATGTCCAGTAAAACATAAGAGCTATCGGGATGTCTGAAAATGCATTGAGCGGGCACTGTGTCCTTCTCGAATTGCCTGACAAAATAAAAAAAGAAACATGTTGGTGTATACATACAACTACATTTTGATGGTCTATCATAAATGTGCCATGCGTCTCAAACTTGGTCAATATTTCAATAGCATCTATCTTGTCTACACAGTATTTGTCATAGCAATTTTTTCATAGTGTAGGTAATACTCTTTTCAATTCAACAGTCTTTATAATACACTCTTTTTTAGTCCTGTTAATTGCATTTATGATGTAATGTAGTTGGTAAAAATAAAGAAAACAAGATTCATACTTGCAGGTGCTACAATAAAGCATAGTATTGTTCATAATTCTAGTGGTTTTAAATGAATTGTTGCATTTGATGCATAAAATTTTGAATGGGTTCATATACATGTTAATCGGTTTCATATATCCTAGAAAATGTTGTAAAATAACATAGAAAACATACATTTAGTAACACGAAATCAAATTTATTTCTTATTTTTGTTCTTTATTCATGTCTATTTAAGCAATATTATATAGCTTACTATCAATATTCTGCTTGACGAGGAAATTAATTTCTTAGACTATCATATTTCTGTTTTGTGTTCAGTGCACATATGAAGGTTAACTGTGAAGTATGGAAAACATTTTGTTGTAGATATTTTTGAATTGAAAGACATGTCAAAACAAGTTTATCATGTCCTTGAACCTATTATATATAATGTTTGTAAAACAATAGATGAAAATCATGTAGTAGTTTATGAATAATTTCCCCCCTTAACATTAGGATATACAGACATATGTATATGTAAATTGTTTTTTATTTCAATGAAAATTATGTTTTCTGGTGGAAGAACAAAAAAAAATGGAAAATAAATTCATAAAAATAAAAAATTCAAATAAATATATAGAAATAATGATAGTGTATTGAGTTTGTGAAAGAATATCTGGCGATGGCGGCAGCTAGGGTTTGAAAATCAGCGACTCTGGCAGGCTCTGTCCCTCTGCCATTGCAGACAAGGCAAGTCTGCTCTTACGGATTTAGTCAGTAGCCCAGAGAGGCACTAGACCCTGAACTGGTTTCAGTAGGTACGCGCCGTACGGAACATCAGCCGGGGGAGGCGGCAAACCTCCCCCGCAAAACGACAATGATTTTCTAGAGAACCAGTCGGACAAAGAAAACACCAACCAGGAAGAAGACAAGGCGAAAGAAATTCATTTTGCAACCTGCAAACTAGTTGTAGTGATTCGACCTCGGGTCGAACTGCCAAGACATCTCATTGAAGAAAGAATACAATTTATGACAGACCATGCCCTCATAGGGAAGTTTATCGGGATGTGGCCAACTGAACGAGCCCTGCGAAGCTGGATACAAGAAAAATGGCACCCCAAGGGGCACATTACCCTATAGCTAGGAGCGAAAGACTTCTTCACAGCTATATTCAAATGCCTGGAGGATAGAAACAAAGTCATGGATAGTGGCCCCTATTTCTTCAACGCTGCTGGTCTATTTCTCAAAGGCTGGGTAGAGTGATTCAACCCAGACATGGTAGATCTCAGTTGGGCTCTGGTTTGGATCCACTTGTATTCTCTTCCCAACGAATTCTGGGGAGAAGAATCCCTGAAATCCATAGGAAACATGCTAGGTGACTTTGTCAAAGTAGCTGAAGAAACAAAAACAGGTACATACACTTCTTATGCTAGACTTTGTGTTTACATGAATCTCAATAAGCCTCTACCAGATGCGGTAACTCTCTCTCACTTTGACAAAAGCTGGCTACAAATGATTGATTACAAACATGTGCCCTTTCGCTGCCGAAGATGTCATGGCCTGGGGCACTTATTCAGAGACTGCCCTCTAAATCTGAAACCCTCCCCTGTTGCGGACCAGGAAGGTTTTGAAGGCACTGGTTTCATCAAGGTAGCTCGCCGCCGAAGGGCAAACAAGAAGCCAACACCGAAGTCTACTGTTGCGCCACCCATTCAGTCAAAGCCATCCACCAACAACAAATTCGAAGCCCTAACAGATCACACGGAAACTCAAACGAAGCAACCAGGAACAACACCAGAGAAGGCTGACAATAGAAAAAAACCGGAATCCACCAGGGTTCAATCAGATACCAAAGGAAAAGAAGCATCAACCTCAATGGACCAAGGGGATAAACCAATGGAGAAGCCACTCTCAGGCACTGGCACAGAGGAAGAACCCATGGAAGATCAAGACTATTCGAGCTTTATGGATGATGAAACAGAATCAATAGATATAGGGGAGCTGGATCTCCCGGGATTGGAATAGGCATGCACAACAAATTTTTTTTATAATATTCCAGTAAGACAACTAAAAAATCTAGAAGAAGTTTTATCAAGAGCTCAAAGGAAAAAATCGTTGGGAATCCAAACCGGCAGCCCTTGGGACCGGCATCTCATTGCCAAGGACATAAAAAAGAGAGGTAGGAAAACTATCCTCCAAAGAACAATCAAGGTAGGGCAGACCTTAGTAAATTTAGGCAAATACGCCAAGTTAACGAAGTACTTCAGTCCTGACATTAATCTTTCCCAATGAAGTTAATCTCCTGGAATATCAGAGGGATGAACGGCCCCAGGAAAACCCATTTACTCAAAAACATGATAAAGCAAGAAAGCCTTCAGGTTATCTTCTTGCAAGAAACAAAATGTGATACACCAATGTTGGATAAGATAGCTCAGAAATTTTGGCCCGGAAGCTAAAATACAGCAGTCGATGCAAATGGAGCCTCTAGAGGAATTGCAATTATATGGGATTCAAGAGCAGTGGAGCTCACCAATTTCCATGCGCACAGGAGCTTTCTCCAAGCAACTTTTCATATTCTAGGAACTAATCAATATGGACTACTCACTAATGTTTATTTCCCATAGGACACTCGGCAAAAAGAGAGGATTCTAGACTCCATTTCGACTCTTAATCAAAACAGATCTCTCTCTCTCTGGATTGCTGGAGGAGATTTTAACATGATCACCAAGATGGATGAGCGAAGAGGAGGCAGGGGTAAAACTTCACAGGATGGAACTCTCCTGCTGGACTTTATACAAAATAATTGGCTCATTGATCTCCCTTTCAATAATGGCACTTTGACATGGGACAACAAACAAGCCAGCAACTTGCATATTGCTTCTCGGTTAGATAGATTTCTTCTCTCAGATAATGCCATCCATCTTGGAGGAGATTTTGTTGCATCTATCTTGCCCTTCACTGGCTCAGACCACTGGCCCATCTCTCTCCACTGGTCACGACCGGGGAACAATACTCATAGACCTTTCCGCTTTGAAGCCTTCTGGCTATCCCATCCTGACTTCCACCAATTCGTTAGCAATGAATGGCTTCGCTTCCATCCCCCTCCCGGATCCAAAATGTTCCAATTTCAACAAAAGCTCAAGCACCCCAAAGGTAAAATTAAGTACTGGAACAGAACCACCTTCGGCAATATTCATCATGGGAAGGCTAACATTGAACAGGAAATGAGGCAGCTATAGCAAAAAATCATCACCCAGGGCAGATCCATTGATCTAGCGAATCAAGAAAAAACTCTTGAGAAAGAGTTAATGGAAAAAGAAAAACAGGAAGAAGTGTTATGGAAGCAAAAGTCAAGAATTCGGTGGCTCAAAGAAGGTGAGAAAAACACCAGATTCTTCCACAACACCACAATACAACGCAAAATGCACAACAATATTACTCAAATTCAAAATGAGCAGGGAGATAAATTGGAGAAGCATGAAGAGATCGAGGCTAAACTTCTCAATCACTTCAAGAAGGTGCACAAAGAACCAAGTATCGATCGGTCCCAGGCAATTCACAACATCACCAGCAATATTCCCAAATTAATATCCGATCAACACAATCAAATGCTACTCAAACCTATTGATCTCCAGGAAGTGGAATCTACAGTTAAGCTACTAAAGGCAGGCAAAGCGCCAGGTCCGAATGGCTTCACCTCAAACTTTTTCCACTATTTCTGGGATCTCATAAAGTAGGAAGTCTTGCAGGTAGTGGAAGAATCAAAAACACTTCGATGGATGTTCCCAGGTATAAATGCCACTTTTCTAGCTCTGATTCCTAAGGTTGAGAAGCCTTGCAAACTGGAAAAGTTCAGACCAATTTCTCTCTGCAACATCATCTACAAAATCATCTCCAAAATCATCGCCACTAGACTAAAGCTCTTGCTGCCCCTGATCATCTCGCTGGAACAATCCAGCTATGTGGAAGGCTGACAGATTATGGATGGGATCATCCTTACGCATGAAATCATCCACTCCCTGAAGACCTCCAAGAAACCAGGTATGCTTCTCAAACTAGATCTCTCAAAAGCTTTTGACAGCCTGAGTTGGAATTATATGGAAAAGATCTTACTGGCATTTGGCTTCAATACTACATGGGTTCGCTGGATTATGAGCCTCCTCACTTCATCTTTCTTTTCGGTTCTAATCAATGGCATACCCTCTGAAACCTTTCTTCCATCCCGAGGCATTAGGTAAGGGGATCCCCTAGCGCCTTTCCTTTTCATCATTGCGGCGGAAGGTCTTGGGCGAAGCATCAAGTAGGCTCAACAATCGCATCGCCTAAGAGGTATAGCCATCCACAATAACCCTGCAGCCACTCATCAGCAATTTGTAGATGATACTATGATCTATGGGCATCCTTCTGTCCAAGAAGCTAGGCAGCTCAAAACCCTTTTAGCAGATTTCTCAGAGGCCTCTGGGGCATTTATCAACCTGTCCAAGTCCCAAATTTTCTTTTTTAACACCCCCTCTGCTATTCAATCTGCCATTCAACAAATCCTTCAATTCTCCCTGGCCAAGCTACCTTCCACTTACCTCGGAGCCCCCCTTATGGCTTCCTGCTTGAAGCATGTTTCCCGGAACTCCCTCATAGAAAAGCTGGAAACTAGATTGTCTTCATGGACCCATAGATCCCTCAACATGGCCAGCCGTCTAGTCCTGATCAAAGCTATCCTTCAGGCCATGCCCCTCTACCTCTTCTCCATCCTTTTAGCCCCCAAATGTGTTCTCAAAGAGCTCAAATCCATCCAAATAGCCTTCCTTTGGGGCAGCAAGGGGCTTCACCGTAAATGGGCCTTAGTCAAATGGGAGACCGCTTGTCTGCCCAAAAAGGAGGTGGCATTGCGCTGAGGGATCCCACTCATAGCAATGTGGTTATGGGAGCTCGCATCTGGTGGAGATGGATCTCAGGCTCTCCCACCCCTTGGACTACCCTATGGATAGCCAAATATGTCGGGAATTGTCCCAGAGAGGAGCTCATCAGAATCACTGAGCTATGTAATGGCTCAATTATTTGGAATTCAGCAAAAACTCACAGGACCCTTATTCAGCAACATAGTTTTTGGGAGGTTAAAAGCGGGAACCAAGCTCGCTTCTGGGACGACTCTTGGCAATAGATGCCCAAGCTAAATGAACTCTTCGCGAATATGGTGCATGGGGACAGGGACCACCATCCCCCCACAAATGTTGGAAGCGATTGGAATACTACGGCTCAACATGCCATCAGAACTTGGCACAAGGCCTCTCAGATCATACCTACTAGATCAGAACAAGAACTGCAAAATCTAGACACAGAGTTAGAAAAAAAGAAAATACAAAGCTCAGAAGGAATAGACATTCTCAGGTGGGGTTACGAAGAAAAAGGAACATACTCCACAAATGAGGCTTCCAATCTTCTAATTAAAGATCACTCCAGGCCTGCCAAGATCTGGAACAAGATCTGGGATTCCTCCATGTGGCCGAAAATCTCCACCTTCCTTTGGCTCCTCTACCACAAAAGGGTTCTAACCTGGGATAACCTGAGGAAAAGAAATTTCACAGTCCCCTCCATATGTTTCAACTGCAAAAAAGAAGAAGAAACCATTGAACACCTTTGGTATCATTGCCCTCTTGCAAATAACATCTGGCAAAAAATTCAATTTCGCGGTCAGAAAGAGACAGGGGCGAGTGGGGACATAACGGCTACCATAAGCAACTGGGACCCTCACCCTTATCAAAGCAAGATTCTCAATTACATATGAAAGCTCATTCTTGGCTTTGTCACCTGGACCATCTGGAAAGAGAGAAATGGCAGAATATTCAAAAACTAGTTTAGATCCGTGGAAGAGATATGGTTAACCATAAAAAACAATATTGAAGAAACCATCTCCCTAAAAACATGGTACCAAGATGATCTCCCAACTCTCCCTCAGGAACAATCAATCTGGAACAACTGGGAATTTCAAAGAAGGCAAGATCAGATAACTTCAGGCACCAGACCCTCCATTGGGCCACCTCCAGGGAAAAGGTCTTCGCACCGAAAAGATATGTACAAAATCAATTTTGACGGGGCTTCCAAGGGCAATCCGGGTCACTCAGGTTTCGGTGGATTAATCAGAGATCATACTGGAAACAGTATCACAATCTTTTTGGGTTACCATGGTTGGGATACCAACAATTCGGTTGAATTAGAAGGTCTCTGGCAAGGACTTCTAATTGCTCAAGCACAACATATTTTCCCGCTCATCGTGGAGGGAGATTCCCAAATTCTTATACACATGGCTGCGAAGCTCCTCCAGGGCTCCTCCTCCTCCAAAATCTGTAACAGTTGGAGACTGGATCAAAGATTAATGCATATGGAGAATTGGATCAACAACAACAGAGCGATCACTTTTGCCCACATCAAAAGAGATGGAAACAAAATCGCGGATCTCCTTGCCAATGTGGGGGTGGATTGTAACATACCTCTATTAACCAGAGATCCCGCAACAATCCTTCAAGACTCCCAATTGAAAGATTTCCACAATCTAGTGCAACAGGAGAAACTCGAGTCTGCAGAAGAGCTCCCAGATCTGGGTGTTAACACTACCTTAAATGGCATTCATGCACACTTAAGACGCATGAGGCCGCCACCTGCTCCGCAACGTGGAGCCCCAGAAGCAGAACGGAGGCGGGGAGAATGTTTTTATGGTCTTGGCATGGCGCAGGACAATGCCATTAATGGAAAATGAAGCCCGATGCAGTCTGTGGAGCAGTATTTATAGGCAGTGACTCAGTAATTTTTTCATTATGCGTTCAGTTGAAGAATACTCTGTTCGGTTTGTTGTGAGTTCGGTGGGTGAGGTCGAGAGGGAGCCCCACCTCAGAGGGGAAATTCGAGCTGGTTCTGGCTCGAATTGGCAGCCCTTCAACTCGTCCGGTGTTCTGCGCTCTAGAATTCCTTCATCAGTTTGGGGTAAGTGCTTCATTCGTGGTTATTTTAGTTTTTCAGGCTCTGTATCTCGGTTTAGTGTCTCCATTGTCTTCTGTTCTGTTTCTCAACTCGGTTCGGGGTCCTTGGATTCTCTTGGGAGTAATTCAGGTTTCCACTCTGTCACGTTGAAAGTCACAGTCCTTATTTGCACCATGAAGCGACCTGGGAAGCGTTCTCACTCCGAGGAAAGACTTGGCAGCAGTAAACGACCCGCTGATCGCCCTCAATCCACTCCTCTGCTCACCACCATCAATCTCACTTCTCCCCCTGAGGATCCTCCTGGATCTAACCCCACTCGCCATCCGATACCCAATAGCGCTTTCCAATCCACCCACTTTAAATTTCAAAGCAACTTGAACCGCCCCCCTGATTTCAACCCAGATAACCATCTTGATGACGGAGGAAATCAACCAGGTGCCTCCAATTTCCTGCATTGACCCCAATTCTTCCAACAGCAGTGGCTGTTCCTATGCCCAATTCGCCATGGTTGCAAAGAAGGATGATGCACCAGTGATTCAGGTCGACTCGCCTTCCCCAATTCCTCCCCTGAGTGACTGCATCAACCTAATCCTAGACCCCGACGGTGGCAACACTGACAAAGACCAGGAGGGCAACGTGTTGCATGAAACAGACGGGCTCAGCCATGATGACACGTGTCAGCAAGCCGAGGAGACACAGAGGGAAGAGGACAGTTCAACAGATGGCTCTTGTGTTTGCACTTTTTGGTTTTTGGAAGCCTGCTTTGGGTGTTTAGCTCAGTTTTGAGAATTCTCCAGCTGCGGCGTATGCTAATGTCTTGGTCTCAGTACTCTCTCTCTCAATTTCTCAGTACTCTCAGGGTTACTAGTCATAGGCTTAGTTTTAGTACTCTCTTTCTCAGTTTCTTTGTAATGCCAATGAATTTGGCGGACTGTTCTGTCTATCTGGTTGTTAGCTTGGATGAAATCCCCAGCTCTTCTACTATGGGGAATTTTTGTAACATATGTGATGAGCAGGCTTCTGTAGCTGCCCCCTCTTGTAATTTTATTATGTTTACCAGTTAATAGAAATAGCATAGTCTTTTACCGAGAAAAATAAAAATAAAAATTTCAAATAAAATAAAGCTTACTATAGCCCTATCATATTCTCCATTGTCGTCTTTCATTTCCAAAACATATTTCAATTTTGTTTTCATTGCCAAAATTGCAATAGTTGTGATTGTGCATACTAGAAAAGTATCATCATTGCATGATAGATTTGCAATTGTCATGTTTGGAAAAAATCGATAGACTGCACAAATAGGAAAAATGTTTTGTACGCTACTAAAACTATTTAGAAAAATAGTTTTCTCACAATCACCACTATCATATTTATCCTTTAGAATAGATCTTAAATATTTAATAGAAGCACTAGCATTTGGAATTAGCTTTGAGTCACGTTATTCGATTAATGATGTTGGCACAAGAAATGTTATTGTCATTTTCGCTTTATTATCTATTAATTTTGCATGGAATGTTACTTTTGAGTTTTTTTTTTTGTCCAGGTATGTTTGATATGTGATGAAGACAATGCCACGAAAAATATTTTGAGTTATATTGTTATTGATATCTTTGATCAATAATGGTGTGTATTCAATCTATTTTTTCCTAGTCATGAGCACTGAATTGAAATATTTTTTTTGTTTCTTTTAAGAACAAAAAAAATTAATGAATAGAAAGATGAATACAGGTAAAAATATGATACAAAGTTAATTGAATGTGTGTAGAAGTACCTATTTTCATTTATTTCTTCACTAGTTTCTGTTGCTTTTGTTTTCTCTATTGCAATATTTTTCTTTGTGGTACTTCTCATTACAATCTTCACATTTTTTTCCATGTCTACTGTAACACAATTAGAATTCAACAACGTTCTCTTACTAACAAATGTTACATTGAAATCACTAATCAAAAGCACACTATAATTGGAAGTAAGTAAGAACTATTTAATGAAAATATAATAATATAAAGAAAACTCATTAGTAGTGTACAAAACTTCTAGATAGATTTTAGTTTTAGCAAATACATAAGATATATAGAAATTTTCAAAGTAATTTTTCCTTGTATATGTTGTCCTGAATCTGAATCTCTAAGTGTCATATGTTTCATAGAGTTTTAAAAAATGTGCTTTTAGTTATAGTACTTAAAAAATATGGTTGAAAAGAAATGGGAGCACTTAAGAAAAAAACACAATTGCATTGTGTAATGCAAATATAATCAAAGTAAAATAAATAAAATAGAAACATGCCTCTTAGAAGAGTTATGATTGTCCTTAACGACATTTGTTATGCTCATATTCATTTGTGCTATTATGACGTTGTGCATTAGATCAAATACAAAATAATAAGAAAAATACGAGTTTCTAATTCCATAACACAAATGTACTTCAAAAATAATAATTATATGAAAGTAACACATTTTTCCTAAACATATTTATTATTATCAAATGATATAGTACTTAAACTTTGAACATGAGTGCCATAGGATTGTATTGTATATTGTATAAACCTTATTATTACTCACAGAGAGAATTAATAATGCATTGTTAACTTGTCACTAATGATACTCGGTTTTCAATTTCATTCTAAATAATACTCTGGCACAGTTTGAAATAACATAACAATATCATATAACAAAGACAAGGATTCTATCTGTAACCACCTCCTCTAAAAACTAGTTTAACATGCATTCATAACATGTATGTCAAAAATATTGCATGATGAACAACTGGTAAATGCTTCTAGGAATGACACAACTAAAATTAGTTAGTATTGTGATGTTAACATATAAATATGAAAGACATGTATTATATTCTTAACACAGTTGGATTGGTAGATAACATAAATTGTAATAATAATAAGAATAATAATGTTAACAATAATAATAGAAAAAACTAATCTTGGACTAGGAATGTTTAATTTTAATGCTTTCATTTTAAAAATAAAGAAAATAATCAATGCCACGTGTTCCTAGATGCTTAATTTTTTTACATGTATTGAAATAAATGTTATCGAGAATATGTAGTAATTTACATAGCTATTTTGTTTTTTTATTTTTCCCCTGTTAACAAAGGATATCAATTTAGAATAGAATATAATAATGTTAACAATGAATTTTCATGCATGACATTTTTCTATATCTCTATATTCAATTAATTGATTATATCCTATGTCAAAGTAAATAGATAGTGATTTTCAACGAATCGACATACATACCTCATCCTCCACACAATCGAAAATTCATTGAATGAAAATAATAGTAATAACAATTTAACATTAATTTCTTTGTGCACCCTACCTTCTCCCAAAAATACCACATCCTAAATAATGTAAAAGCTTAGGACAGTAAAAGCTCTGCACAATGAAATGTTGAATACATATCCCATTAACATGAATAACACACTGATAGAGCAGTTGCGAAACCACTTGTTCTTCCACACATAACTTGGTTTCAATAAAGTTATTTAGTTGATTCTTTTTGCATAAATATTTTTGCAGAGTAAAAGTTATTTTCATACTCAATAATGCCTTTTGGTCAGCTATATCATTGATTGATGAATAAATTGGCATTGAAGGCTTTTGTTGCTAATATTTTAGTAAACAATTGATGTATAAGATATTATTAGTGACTTTTTGAGTGTAATAATGTTTATCTTTGTATTTCTAATATGTTTCAAACTAGGAATATGTTCAGAAGTGTAGAGGAAGCTTTCAATGTACAGATTACCCCACTGAGCACAAAAGGCTTATATTGCTAATAGTCTACTATTAAATAATGAAAATTTACTCAACAACATTGTCTATGCTTATATTATTGATAATATTTTACTTGAAAATAATGCAGACTATTGCTATTCAATTTACTATATATTTTAGTATTAAAAATGCATACTTTATGTTTATATTATTAATAATATTTTATCTATAAATAATGTATATGTTTATATTTCTAAATATGTTTCAAAATAGGCGTTTGTGTGGTAGTGCAGAAGAAGTCCATTATACGGAGAAATATTTAAATGGGTGGTTTTCCACACTTGGCACTAAATTATTTTATTGCTAATAAATTAGTATTAAATAATGCATATTTGTTCTTCTCAATAGGACCCGAGAAAACAATGGAATATATGATATTGATGCTAATATTTTAGTGGGATCCATATTTATTGCACATTGCACAAGCTATATTTTGACATAGCTACTCAACTTCTTTCTAGCACGTAGCTCGTACTCCACATATTAAAAGCCCTATACAATGAAAAAAATAATTTTCATTGCTATTGCATGCATACCCTCTTCTTTGTAAGCATTTACATGATATAAATGTTGGCATTATGATACAGGTGTTTTCCTTCATGGCAACTCACTCAAATGATAGATCATAGTGCAGTAGATCAATAGCAAAGAATTAATGGTCAAACTATAAAGAATGAAGAAAAAGAGTTATACAGAGATTCACCTTGACAAAGGAGCATATACACATAGGTTAATAGAACAAAAGGAGCATATAACGTACACACACACTTTCACAAGAGGGAAAGCACGTACATGTTGGAAAACTAAGTTTTTGGTCTGAGGTATTTGGTCCAAGGTATTTTGACCCAAGGTATTGGTCTAAGGTATTTGGTCCAAGGAATTTGGACCAAGGTATTGACCCTAGGTATTTGGTCCAATGTATTGGTCCCACATAGTTTTGGTCGATGCTATTGAGAAAGGCGTAAGAGTATATAAGGAGGAGAAGATTATTAGGCTAGGTTTGCAAGTATTGAATATCTCATGAAGTGTGAGATAAAGTATGCAAGTTATGGGTTTCTGATGCTTTTCGTGATCTGAACTAATGATGAACCTATGTGGTTGATGATGGATAATTGGTCGAGATCATAAGCCCTAAAATATATTATGATTATATGGTTTGATCATGGATACTATAAACCTAAATTATTGGCACATGTTTTATTCTATAAATGTTATGATCTGGGTATGACTAATGTCTTGAATAGCTGCAAACTTATGAGTAAATAATTGTAGATCTATATGATGGTTTACTTTCGTAAAAGTGTGTATACACATAGGTTTGGCTCATCAGACTAGTGTATACATTATGAAATATGATATTTGAATTTGCAGTTGGTTTTAGTGGTTGTTACAGAGTTATGGGTTCTGCTCTATGTTCTAGTGACCGTGTTATGATGACAATATTCTGAATGTGCAGATTGGTTGAGTGTGATTTGCTTTAGTAATGATGGGTTGCTAGTGATTGATTGATTTAGTTGTGGTTGATTCAGAGTTTGATGATTGAGTTTCAACGATTGGTTGATATAGATGTATCTCATGGTTGTATTGTAGTTGTGATCGATTTTGAGATTCAATGTTGTTGATGGGTCCAGTATGAAAATTGGATGAAATGTGGCCTTTAGATTGTGGTGTTGTGTTCCAGGAGTATCCAGTTTGAAAATTTATTATACGTGGTCCATGGAGGAAGAGAAGGTCGTAGCCTTCTGTAGGTCGGTGCCTACATACTAGTAAACATATCAGCTAGTATAAGAGCTAGGGGGTTGTAGCTCCTTTCCAGTAGAAGTTGGAGAACGAGAGAAGGTTGTAGCCTTCTGCAAGTGGGTGTTTGCGTATTGGTCTGATTTTGCACTAGTACAAGATTGTAAATATGTTTTTCTTATATTAAAAGAAGACAACAACAGGTAGTTTTTGTCCCACATTAGGTTTCCACCTTAAATCTTAGTGTTCATGTGTGTTTCTTATGTGTGATGGTTTGTTTTTTTATTACTGCACATGGTTACTATTTAGATGGTTAATGAAGTATTGATGCATTGATTAAAGATCAACATATGATGAATAAATTGAATTATAAGCTTGTTAGATATACGTTGGTTCCCTTGAATACAGTTGTGTGTACATGCGAGTTACCTTCATTGAAGTAGCATATATAAATCTGAGTATGAAAAGAAAAATATTCTTGATTTCACTAATATTGAGTCACCCCCCCCCCCCTCTCAATATTATTTCCAACAATTGGTATCAGAGCAGGTCCTTTGGTAGAAGCTTGTTCACTTGTAGGAGTTCCATATAAGCTAAAGAAGAAAGCACCTCAAAAGAAGGACACAACTCAAAGGAACAACGATAACAGGAGAGACAATTGGCCATTAGGTAAAAGCAAGGATTCATATTCTGAATCACCTCAGACTGAAGATGAACAAGAAAATGAAGCATCTGATAAAATCAGAGATCAACAAGATCTATTTAACAAAAAGGAGTGTGCCTTCAAAGAAGAAGTTACCATATTAAAAGCTTAGTTGGAGGAAGGAAACAAAGTAAGGAAACAACTGTAGGATGAAGTGATATCATTAAGAAATGAAATAAATGATCAGGGTATAAAAATATAAAGACTTAAAGATAGATATAGTTACTATGTAAGTCTTGAAGCTAAAATCCTCTCTCTAAAGGAAGATCTTGAGAATAAGCAGAATGAAGAACTACCTCAAGCAGATGAAGAACAAGAAAATGAGATTATCAATTTAAGGCAACAAGTGGAAGAAGGAAGAAAGACTGAAGAAACCTTGAAGAAGAAATATCCGGAAAAGAAAGAACAACATCAGGTTGAAGTAAATATCTTAATAGGTAAATTAGAAGAAAAGGATAAATTGTTACGATTTCAAGATAGTACTAAGATTTTGGATAATATTCCTAGTAGTCAAAGGTCTCCTACCATCAAAACTGGTCTTGGATTTCATGAATTTATTGACAGTGAATCTAGCTCACAAGGTGAGGCAAGGAACTCTAATGCAAAATCTGAAATGCTCAACAAGGAGATGAGAGGAAAACCCCATCAACAACCAAGGAAAGAAATTCTTCAAAACAAATATTTTACCCCTAACCATGGAAGTGATAGTTGGCTATTTCCTCAAATGAATAATGTTGAATGTTTTATATGTCATAATTTTGGACATGTTGCAGCGAAATGCAGAAGTAGAATGTTTCAAGACCATCACACAAAGAGATCATCAACTTCCAAGTACTTTAAGGGATATTGTTTTTCTTGCAATATCTTTGGTCATAAAGCCATTGACTACTATAGAAGGAATATGAAACATGTAAGATTTTATGCATGTAACAAGTTTTCACATATAGCAAAGAAATGCAGGAGAAAATTTTGGGAACCATACCAAAAGGAAAAAACATCATCACACTCGAAGATATGGAAAAAGAAGGAAGTACAGTCAGAAAAATATGGCATGGCACAGTGTACAAACATAATAGGCTCAGGGGAAGTTGAAAGTGTGAAACTTCAGTGTTCTAAATCTAATATGCAAGTTTCATGAAGACAAGTCATGTATATATGCGAGTCCGAGGCCACATAGTCACGTATATGTTGGTTTGAGGAAACAAAGTGGGACAAACTCAAGAAAAGGGTTCTGATATCATTTAATCAATTATCTACTCTATTTGATGATGGTTACAATCTAGTGATGATGTGTGGAAATGTGTTGGTACTCATAAGGTTTGGGGGGAGCATATGTTTTGAATAATGTATTGATGGCATTTTGTTAGAAGATCATGACTCTACATATGCTCAAGGGGAGCATGGACGGTTTAGTGCATCTCAACATGTACAAAGGAGGAGCTCAATCAGAGATTTCAGCATGTACTGAAGGGGAGAATGAAAAACATAATGTATGTCAAAGGGAGAGAATATCTTGGTCCACCCTCTGCCCTTGATTTCAAAGGGGGAGAGTGACCTGGTGTTGTTGTTTCCATCAAGTCCAAAGGGGGAGATTGTTTGCATTATGATACAGGTGCTGTCCTTGATGGCAACTCACTTAGATGACAGATCACAGTGCAATAGGTCAATATAAAATAATTAGTGATCAAACTACAAAGAATTAAGAAAAATAGGTTTACGCAGATTCACCTTGACAAAGGAGCATATAGATGTAGGTTAATAGGACAAAAGGAGTGTCTAACAAACACACACACTTTCACAAGAGGGAAATTGCGTACATTTTGGAAAACTAAGTTTTTGGTCTGAGGTATTTGGTCCAAGGTATTTTGATCTAAGTTATTGGTCAAAGATATTTGGTCCAAGGCATTTGGACCAAAGTATTGACCCTACGTATTTGGTCCAAGGTATTGGGCCCACAAAGTTTTGGTCCATGGTATTTAGAAAGGCCTAAGAGTATATAAGGAAGAGGAGATCATTAGGCCAGGTGTGCAAGTATTGTATATCTGATAAGGTCTTAGATCAAGTATGCAGGTTATGGGTTTCTAATGATTTGCTTGATCTGAACTAAGGATGCACCTATGTGGTTGATGATGGATGATGGATCGGGATCATAAGACCTGAAATGTATTATCATTGTGTAGTTTGATCATGGATAGTCTAGATCTAAATTACTGAAGCATGTTTTATTCTATAAATGTTATGATCTGGGTATGACTGATGTCAGAATAGCTACAAAGTTATGAGTAAATAATTGTAGATCTATACACGGGTTCAACTCATCAGAGTAACGTATACATTATGAAATATGAAATTTCAATTTGCAGTTGGTTCTAGTGGTTGTTGCAGAGTTCTGGGTTCTGCTCTATGTTCTGGTGACTGTGTTATGATGAGAGTATTCTGAATGTTCATATTGGTTAATTGTGATTTCTTCAGTAATGATGGGCTGTCATTCATTAATTGATTTAGCTGTGGTTAATTCAGAGATTGATGATTGAGTTTCAGTGATGGGTTGATACAGATGTATCTAATGGTTGTATTGTAGTTGTGATTGATTTTGAAATTCAATGTTGTTGACGGGTCCAGTATGAAAATTGGATGAAACATGGGCTTCATATTGTGGTGTTGTGTTCTAGGAGTATCTAGTCCAAAAAATTATGAAATGTGGTCCCTGAAGGAAGAGAGAAGGTCATAGCCTTATAATGCAGGAGAATTCGGCTCAACAATTTAATTATATTCTAGTAGACATAAGGGGGTCTTGTATGTTCAAGGAAGTTAGATTCCTATGTATGTAATCATTAATGTTTAAGTGATTAGAATAGGAATTAATTAGATGTTGTGAGGATGTTTGTAACTTCTCTAGAATGAAGGAGAACATGAGTGATTAATAATGATGAGAGAGTTAAATGTCAATTATGAATCTTAAGTTAGTTTCATGATTCGAGGAACTAGAGAGGATTCTTAGGGATTAACTGGAGTTAGAAGTGGACGTAGAGGACATTTAGGAGTTAATTCAGTAGTTTAAGGATCTGAACCAGAATTAGTTCAATAGAACCTTTCTGGTAGAAATGTAAGCCTAAAAGGCATAAATAGGAGTTAGATGGTTAGACAGTAGATAGCTAAATACTTATACAATACTAGCTAAGGTGTGACTATAAGCCTACAGGGAGACTTTAAACCAGAGGCCATCGATATTGAGGATTGGGCCTGAGAGACAGAAAGTCTTGATATGTAATCTATTGTTTATACTTATATATACAGAGGTTTATTTCATAATTGTGTAAGTGTGTGAAATCAGTATTAATGAATGAATTATATGTGGATTTGTAGGTTCTATAATAGAGGTTGTATGTAGAGTTCTGTAGAACTACACAAAGGAGGAGAATGATTCAGAGGAATCATTGTGGGTTTTTGAATCCAATTGAAGGATCAGAGTGATGCTTTGGAGGGACTGTAATGTGAGAACTCGTAGAGGTCAAGCTTAGGAGTGAATTACGCACTGGAAGAGTGAAAGGCAAAACCCTAAAGAAAACCCAAAACCACAGGAAAAACACTGAAAAAATGAATTAAAGTCAAAGCAAGGGAATGGACAAAGAGGTGAGTCATCGATGCATAGGATTTGTTGTATCTTGGAGATCAACAGGCAAGGACGAAGGAAATGAACAATCAGGATTAAATCGTGTAGAATGTAATTGAGAAATGAATGATGGAGATTAACTTAAGAATTGGTAGAAGAGGAATCCGAAGGGGCTGTCGCAGTCGTCGATGGTAGAAGATCTACGGTCATTGGGAAATAACAAGCTCGAGAATTAGTTAATGAAGGAAGGTGGATTTAAAATTATAAGGATATTATCAGGTGGAGAAAAGTGGTAAGTGGTATTAGAGGGTGGTCACCTAATTCTACTTATTGATTGACATGTAGCACAAGGGTTAAGAGAGAAAACTGCTTTATTGGGCAGGTATTCTCCATGTTTGTGACTCACCAGATATCCTTGTGAACTATTAGATCCATTGTGTGCAGATCAATGATAGAGGACTATCGAACAAGTTTGATTGATTAAGAAAAGTCATCAACCGTCAGATTTAATGGAGGGAAATTTACAGTGGAGGATGATCCTGATAAAGGTAAGCATTGATAAATGTGCCAAGGCTATGGAAAAGAAGAAAATTAAGCTTCCATGTGTTTGTGTATATTCCCATTATACGAGGGTTATAATAGAATTAAAGGGGATAAAGTTTTATGGGTTAAGTTTACGCATAACCAAAGTTAAGAGTGGGCATGGTTAACATGCACGGGTAAGGATTAATCATCAGTTAAAGTGGATTGAATTAAGTCATAATTAAAGGTTAAAGAGGGTCAGACTATATATAGAGTCAAATGAATGTTTCCGCAATAAAGTGATAATTAAAAATCCTTAAACCTTAATTTAATGAAGGTTTGACAAGGCAAGGAAATGACATTCCTGGGGCAAGATAAATTTGATTATGCATTTTATATGCATACTATTGGTGTAAGCAGGGGTAACCCTACAACATTTGGTAGCAGATTAGAATTGTAATTGAAACAATTGGTGTTAAAGCAGAACAAAGAAATTCTATGTGAAAGAATTGAGAACAAAGTTATGTGTCAATATTTTTATGCAGGCAAGGAAGGATTAGACCCTAATCTGACAAAAAGTAGGCACATAGAGGTGAAGTGTAGCAAAAATTGTAGATGCAAGAAACAAAGGACAATCCATTCAAGGTATAGGTGGAATGGTGGAACAAGATCATGCAAAGATCTTGAAGGTGAGGTGATATGTTTTATTTTGATTTGATTGGATAATGTGAGTTTGTACATTGATGCACGAATAACAAAAAAAGATGTTGAGAAGGTTGCGATGTCTAGAGCAAGGAGTGCCTGAATTGGTTCCAGAAGAAAGAACCAAAGAAATTCAAAGATACTAAGCTCAGAAGAGGAGAGAAGCTTAGTAAAGCATATGTCGCAAGAAGGAGACTTGTTACTGCAGAAGTATTGTTGTAGATCACAAAGGTGATTCGACAGAAGATGTGGGTAGAATTTCTAATGAATGAAAGAAGCTGGTAAGACTTTCTAAGTGAAGGAAGAGGTGGTCAGAACCAAGTATTTTATGGTGATTGAAATACAAGATGACAATTGTGTTCCTAGGAGATGCAAAAGAGTTGAAGCCTAGAAGGAGTAGATAGAAGTGCTCAAATGGGGTTCCAGATATAGAGAATCAAGTGCTTGCCCAAAGACCAAGTAGAGAGGAAAGCTTGGTAAGGTAAGAGGTAGTAGGGAGGACTTGTTGTTGCAGAGGCTTTAATGCAGCTGATAGTGAGTAAGGAGCTCATAAAGCTAGAGGAGAAGAAGATGGCTACTGATAGTCATAGCAGAGGTTCTAAGGAAGACCACAATAGAAGAAAGATGAAGAAAGAGGATTCCAAGGAAAATGGAAAGAGGACGAGTCAAGAGGATATTGACAAGGAAATTATAGAGATGAAAGAACAACTCGATGTATTAATGATGATACTAGAGGAAATCCAAAGACAAGGTTGGGTCTTGAGGAACAAGCCATTGAAGTGGCATAAGTTGCAAAGAAGGTTACAACAGAGGCAAGTAAGGAGGCTGATGGAAAAACTCAGAGAAGCTGAGTTGTAAATGAAAATGGAAGTGTCCATTTGCGAAGAAGAATAGGGTGAAGTTCTTGAGTGAAGATGAAGACTTGAAAAATGAAACTTCAATTGAGGCAAAAGGTCTGATGATTTTAAATATGATAATTTGTGTATATTTGCAGGTGAACCATGTAAAGAAGGACAATTTGCTGATATTGTCATAATGGAGGAAGAAGACAAGAAGAATATAAATTTAGTTCTGGAAGAGGATGAGATAGATAGGTCTCATATGCAGTTGGGGAAAGATATCAAGCAACCAAGTGAAGGGCTTGAAGAGACTAAAGATGAGACCATCGAAAAATTTATGAGTCATAAAGAGAACTTGGAACAAAAATGATATATGATGGCTAAAACATTAAGTGTGACCATAGGGTCTTATGTTTTAAAGACTGATAGTTTGTCTGTGGATGTAGAACAAATGCAAGGGAATATTAATGTAGATGGTGAGACAAGGATAGCTCTTGGAGAAGGTAAGTAACAAGATATTAAAGGAAAACTTGAAGATGAAACTATGTTAGTTGAAAACATAGTAAAGGATCATTAGTTCACCATGATGATATACACATTGGAAGTAACCATGGAAGTTGTTAAGACAGTCAGTAAAAAAGAAGGACATCTACTAAAAGATGTTAAGAAAGAAGAAACCAATGCAAAGGATTTAACCTTGGGAGAAAGGACATCTGATGATTGGCCACTAACAAAGGAGGATTTTGTAGAGGATGAGAAATATTTTGAAGCTATCAAAAGTATGGAAAAGTGTCTTTCGGAAGATGAATACTCTGGAGTAAAGGATAAGGGAGAATATCTCTCGAATGAGGAACGTAGTGAATTATTACAACAAAAACAACTTAGTAAGGAAGCTGTTACAACACAGGAACAATTTCTTGTGGGAAAAGGGGATGAAGTTTAGTTTGAAGCACTAATATGTGAAACAACAGTTCAGACTGTTGAACCTTGTGGTTTTCAAACTGATAATTTAAGTATAAATGTAAGAGACATAAGTAATGATGAACTACTTATGAAGTGTCACAGAGAACTTGAATTTCTGGATTATTTTCTGGGAAATTCAGAGTATGACAGTGTGATTACAAAGGAAGGAGTTCACTACAATGGACAAGAGAAGCAAAATATCATTAGAACAGATGATGTGGAGGAGAGATTAGCTGATAGTCTCATGAATTCTTTTGAGAATTCAAAACAACATATTGATGTGCTGACAAAGGAGAAAGAAATAGAGTAGTAAACTGAATTGTTGCCAAAGGAAGATAAGGCACAAAAGCCTTATGTTTTTTTTATTTTAACATGTGTTTTATGAGTGCAGGTGTAGTTGCAGATGCTGGATTAAAATTGGCATAGATTAGCAGCCAAATAAAGATGAAAAAAGAAGGATATGTGGAAAATTTTGATCCATGGAACAAAGATATTATGCTAATGATAAAATATGTTGTGATTGCTGAACAATGTAGTGTTGTATTTGAAAGGAGTCAAGTACAAAGGAAATTTCAGGACTATTTACTCTTTGAAAGTAAATTTATTGATATAGAATAAAGGTTGTTTGGAACACAACAAGAGGGTAAGGATGAAAGGGTGGCAGTAAAAATCCAACCAATTCAAATAGAACAGATAAATTAACAGTCAGAAGATATACTAGATAAAGAGATCAAACTGATAAGAAGGATATTGATAAAGGTGTCTTAGAAGAAGACAACAACAAAATCAAAGGAACAATAGGAAAAGAAATACATCAATGGAGTATGAGAGCATAGCCAGTGGGGAATTCTACATAAAATGTGGGATCCAGGAAGACAAAGATTAGAAACACATGATCAGGAGATCATGATTATTTTAACCTTGGGAGTCTGATACAGGAGAATTTAGCTCAACAATTTAATTGTATTTTAGTAGACATAGGGGGTCTTGTATTTTCAAGGAAGTTGGATTCCTATGTATGTAATCATTAATGTTTAAGTGATTAGAATAGGAATTAATTAGATATTATGAGGATGTTTGTAAGTGCTCTCGAATGAAAGAGAAAATTAATGGTTAATAATGATGAGAGAGTTAGAAGTCAATTATAACTCTTAAGGTAGTTTCATGATTCGAGGAACTAGAGAGGATTCTTAGGGATTAAATGGAGTTAGAATTGGACTTAGAGGACATTTAGGAGTGAGTTCAGCAGATTAAGGATCTGAACCAGAATTAGTTCAACAAACACATTCTAGTATAAATGTAAGCCTAAAAGGCATAAACAAGAGTTAGATGGTTATACAGTAGATAGTTAACTAGTTAGATAGTACTAGCTAGGGTGTGACTGTAAGCCTACGGGCATACTGTAAACCAGAGGCCACTGATATTGAAGATCAGGCCTGAGAGTTAGAGAGTCTCAATATGTAATCAATTGTTTATAGTTATATATACAAATGTTTATTCCATAACTGTGTAAGTGTGTCAAACAAGTATTTAATGAATGAATTATATGTGAATTCATAGGTTCTATAATAGAGGTTGTAAGCAGAGTTCTATAGAACTATACAAAGGAGGTGAATGATTCAGATGAATCATAGTGGGTATTTCGATCCAGTTGAAGGATTAGAGTGAAGCTGTGGAGAGACTGCAATGTGAGAATTCCTAGAGGTCAAGCTCGGGAGTGAATTGGGCAGCAGAAGAGCGAAAGGCGAAACACTAAAGAAAACCCAAAACCATAGGAAAAGCACTGAAAAATGAACTAAAGTAAAAAAAAGGGATGAACGAAGAGGGAAGTCATCGATGCATAACAGTTGTTGGATCTTGGAGATCAGAAAGCGAGATCAAGGGAAATGAACAATCAAGATTAAATGTGCAAAAGATAATCAAGAAATGAACAAAAGAGATTAACTTAAGAACTGACAGAAAAGGAATTCGAAGGAGCCATTGCAACCATTGATCGTAGATGATATACCATCATTGGGTGCTAACAAGCTTGGGCATTAGTTAATAAAGGAAGGAAAATTTAAAATTATAAGCAGATTATCGGGCAGAGAAAAGGTGGTAAGTGGTATTAGAGGGTAGTCACCCGATTCCACTTATCGATTGACACATAACATGAGGGTGGAGAGATAAAACCACTTTGTCAGGTGGGTATTCTTCATGCTTGTGACTCACCCGATATCATTGTGAACCATCAGATCCATTGAGTGTAGATCAATGACAAAAGACTATCGGGTAAGTTTGATTGATCAGGAAAAGCCATCAACCATCAGATCTGATGGAGGGAAATCTACAGTGGAGGATGAACCCGATAAAGGTAAGCATCGATAAGCGTGTCAAGGCTATGGAAAAGTGGAAAATGTAAGTTTCTATGTGATTCTATATATTCCCATTATACGAGGGTTATAATAAAATTAAAAGGGATAAAGGTTTATGGGTTAAGTTTATGCATAAACAAAGTTAAGAGTGTGTGTGGTTAATATGTGGGGGTAAGGATTAATCACCAGTTAAAGTTCATTGAATTAAAGGTTAGAGAGGATCAGACTATATGTAAAGTCAAATGAATTTTTTTACAACGAAGTATTAATTAAAAAGCCTTAAACCTTAATTTAATGAAGGTTCGAATAGGCAGGGAAATGAAATTCCTTAATCAATATAAATGTGATTATGCATTTTATATGCATACTGTGGGTGTAAGTCGGGGTAACGCTACATCACCTTCTGTAGGTCAACACCTAAGTACAAGTAAACATATCGGCTAGTACAAGATTTATGGGGTTGTAGCTCCTTACCAGTAGAAGCTGGAGAAAGAGAGAAGGTTGTAGCCTTCTGCAGGTGGGTGCCTATGTCTTGGTATGAGTTTGCACCATTTGAAGATTGTAAATAGGTTTTTCTTATATTAAAAGAATACAGCAACAGGTGGTTTTTGTCTCGCATTAGGTTTCCACCTTAAATATTGGTGTTTATGTGTGTTTCTTATGTGTGATGGTTTGTTCTATTATTACTGCACCTGCTTACTATTTATATGGTTAGTGAAGTACTAATGCACTAATTAAAGATCAACATATGATGAATTAACTGAATTATAATTTGCAGGATATATGCTAGTTGCCTTAAGTATAGTTGCGTGTACACGTGAGTTGAGTTATGTTCATTGAAGTAGCATATATAAATCTGAGTATGAAAAGAAAAATATTATTTATTTGATTAATACTCATTCACGCCCCCTCTCATTATTATTTCCAACAATAAAATTTGGGACTTCCAAAAGTATCAACAATCATATACCATGTTTTGCATAGTCAAAGCTCCACACAATGAAATATCCTTCACAAGATTTGTACACCATCCTAATAAAAGCTCTACATAATTTCTCTCCTATACATACTTCATACTCTACACAGTAAAAGATCTGCACAATGAAACATAATAGTATTCCCAGTCCTCTGGCACATACTCTATATTTCATAAGCGTTCATATAATATATGATCTAAAAATTTGTAAAGGTATTAAATTTATTCAAGAAATTGATCATGCATATACTCGGTCTTATGCAAATAATGATAACTTTAAAATCAAATCTCCACACAGATTCTCTCCCGCAAAGTAAAAGCTCCACAAAATAAAACATAATAATATTTTTGGTTCTCCCACACATATCTAGTTCTCCCTAATCATTCATATGATATACGATATATGATTTCGAAATTTGTAATAGTATCTCCACAAATCGACATTAAAGGATTTTAATCATAGAATTTTAGTAAGTGATTGACATACATGATATTATTGGTGATATTTTAAGTGTAAAAAATGCTTATCTTTGTATTTCTAAATATGTTCCAGATAGGCATATGTGTGGAAGTCTAGAAGAACTTTCTGTGTAGAGGAACCTTTCAATGTGTGGATCACCACACTTATCACAAAATGCTTATATTATTAACATTTTAGTATTAAATAATGAATATTTTCTCGATAACATTGTCTATGCTTAGATTATTGATAATATTTTACTTGAAAATAATGCATACTATTGTTATTCAAGTGATTATGTATTTTAGTATTAAAAATACATACTTTATGCTTATATTATTAGTAATATTTTAGTTGTAAAGAATGCATATGTTCGTATCTATGAATATTTTTCAAATTAGGTAATTCTGTGGAATTGTGGAGGAATTCGATTGCACGGAGAAATATTTCAATGTGCAGTGGTTGCACTTGACACCAAAGGATTTTATTGCTAAAATTTTAGCATTAAACAATTCATATTTGTTGTTCTCAATAACACCAAGGAAAACACTAGACTTAGATCATATTTTTTCTAATGTTTTGGTGGGATCCGTATTTCATCCACTTTTCTTGCGCACGCATTATATCTGGACATACTTTCTCAACTTATTTCTTGGACACAGTTTGTACTCTACACAATAAAATATCCTCGCAAAGAAACATATGCTATATGATATGGGAATTTCAAAAGCATCTTTGTACAATGAAATACTAAGTGATGATTTTTTTAGGAAATTGATAAACATATCACATCTTCTACACACTCAAAGCCCTACATAACGAAACATAATATTAATACCATATTAAAATTAGTAATTTAACATTAATTTTCTTACACGCATGTCGTTCTTCTTACACGTACCCATTATTCCATAGATATTCATAGCTTTTAAATCAAAGATCTATGAATCTTTTCTCCTGCACGTACTATGTACTTCATAGTGGATAAGCTCTTCCAAATGATAAACAATAATATTCTCAGTTCTGCCACACATACCCAGTTCTTCGTAAACATTCATATGATATACGATATATGATATAGAATTTTATAAAATTATTTTCTGAGAATGATATGTCTAGCTCTTGTCCCCCTGGCCCCCCTAACCCTCATCACTATGCATTTTTTCTCTCCATAGGTTGTTCAAACGCACAACCACCTCCACATAGTTACTTTTGTACTCAATAATGCCATTCAATGAGTAATTGACATTTGGAACTATCATTAATTGAATTAATATAATTTTCCTAACTAGACACTTTCTTTATTTATCACTTAGTAGATAGATACATATTACTACGTTTTTACTTCTATACATCCATCCCTATCACATGTTCTACACTTTGTCTATTCGCACAAGAAATGCTCCATAAACTACTTTTTTTGTCTTGAGTAAACTTGATAATTAAGAAAAAGGGTACTTAAATTTTGTTTTTTATTAAGAACTAAGAAAAGAAATTCACTTTGTTAACAAGGTTTCATTGCAATTCAATTCCATATATACAAAAAAAATTAGATATCACTGCCCATATTATAGGACTGTGCATTATTTCAAAGCATTAAAATATTAAACATAAAATCCTGATTTTGAAACCATTGAAATATTAAAATTAATGTGTATTCTCATTATTAATACAAAATATAAAGATTTGAAGCTTTTGTTAATATTTTGAAAGTGTTAAAATATTAATCTTAACATATAAATTGTTACTAGCTAAGTTAATAGACAAAACGAGAATGTTTATTCAAATTCAAAATCGTAACACGTCTGATGTTTATTCTTATTAATAGTCTAATTTTCAAATTTTTATGCCAATAGTATAATGTCAATACAATTCCTATGGATTTTATTATCTCCACATATGGATTTTATGTGAAAATGGGCAGTCTTCAATTTACAATAGAACGACTTGTGAGCATAAGCACAAATGTCATCGAACACCTTTTTGATATTGATTACCATTTCCACACTTTAGCAAAATCAATTTCTTTTGCACAAAATAACTTTGCTAATCAACTTATTAAAGGCTATTCTCTTTGCAGAGTCAAAGCCTTGTTTATGGAATTCTTTGTATAAATAGACATATACACGGAACTGTACGTTAATCTTACTATGATAAGGAATATTTGAACCTCTCATTGTTAGAATCTTTGTACTTTTCATAATGAAATATTCTCATACAAGGAAAGTTGTTTGCAAAAATATCAGCCCCTACTTCAGAAAAAATTAAAAATATGATGGCAATGGACATTATTTATGTCACATAGAAAAATTAATTATTCTCATGTTCGATGTTATAGGTATATATTTATCAATAGCATAATACAAATTCTCAAACCATAAGTTTGTAACATTAAGCAATACAATGACAATAACAATAACAATATCAATTTTCAAATTTTAATTATCATATCTACAGTTGAAATAAATAAATAAAATACAAAAGCATATAATATTAGATGCTAACCATTAAAAAGTTTGAATCTCAATGTGAATTACTTGTATCAATAACGAAAATGCTTAGTGGCTCAGTTCATTAGCTCATTCACTACGTCATCTTGGAATCGTCTTTTTAAGTAATTTCGTATGCATTGACAAAAAGTAAATATGTGAAGTAAAATATGAAAAATGAACACTATGAAAGAAAGGAAAGAACTACATTCAACAAGTATACAATGTGACATTAGTAAAATTAACAAATCATGATGATTGAATATTAGTAAACAAAAAACAAATATGGAATGATTTGAGGACACTTAGAATTTTTGAAAGCATATAGGCTAATTATTTAATTATCAAATACCTCCTCTTGAAGAAATTTATTCAACCTATCCTGAACGAATTCTTTCATTGGTCCCATTCTAATCGTTACCTTCCCATGTTGATCGAATAAATTATTTTTTATTTCCATTACCTCCTCTTGGAACTGAGCAGTTAACACAGATTTCCTGTCGTTAACATTGACCAATTCAACTACCTATTTATCAATTTCTTCAGGAGTTAAATTAGTTATAACAGCAAATTTCTCTACCATTAACCATTTTCTCTTATTTAGTTCAAATTTTAGCATATCTTTTGTAATGAATTCAAACTTTTGTATAATGCATGGACCGTCTATATCTATAATTTTCATGGCTTTTAGAAACACATCACTTCCTCTATTATTTATGCTCTTACATTTAGAAATAATGTTTTCTACTGTATTGATTCTTTTGGACCATCCAACTTTAATTTTTCTCATTCGATTAACATTTGGCAGTTCTTTGGTTTTCTTGTCCAAATTAGGCAAGAATTCAGGCTTTTGACTAAAAGAAAGCAAGTCATTGTTAACAAAATTATTTTCTTCAGTAACATTATTTGTGAGAAAATAAACAAACAAGTTGAATGATTTTTCTAACAATAGAATAACACAAACTCATTGTCATGCAAGTTCAATGATTTCTAATCTCTGCCATATATTACTAAATATATGGCATTTGACTGTATTAACTAGTTGTATAACTCCAGTACATCCATGCGATGTGCTAGTAGTGGTAATTGTGAATTGTTGATTCTCTATTGTGATTGGAGTCATTAAAAAAGGATTTGGATTTAAAACATTTTGAAACATCACTATTGTTGTTTTCAATACCAGTTTCTTTGGGTTTGATTTCTCAATAACCTCTGCAAGTGCATTCCTGGTAGCTTCATGAAATGTCAAAACATCCGTGACTACAATTATAGACATATAAAGAGTCGTTTTTTTTTATCAATAATTTTTTTACCGTGCATCCTTACTTTTTAAATTTTCAATATTTTACTCTCTCTTTTATAGTTTTCATCTTGAAAACCATCAAACTAAACATTGAAAATATAAAATTCTTTGGAAATTGTCTTCATTATTTTCTTCTTTTCATTTAAGGAAATACTCACCCAATTAGGTAGTGGAGTTTCAATCTCCTCGCGGTGATAGCTTCTTCACTTTCTTATTTGCAGAGGAATTTGAATATTGCCAAACGAGCTTCCTCATCCCCCAGTGATAGCTTCCAGAATTAGCTATGAAATTTAGTATATTTTCATTTTATTTCACTTGAAGATTAAGGAAAAGTTGTTTTGAATATCCAAGCAAAACATTGTGCAGCTTTTTCACTTCTTTATTTACGCCTTGTTTCACTACTAATACTTGCTTCTTCAACAATTTATCTAATATCTGTTGGTCATTCTTCATTATTTTTTGTAGTATTGTGACTCTTTTTGCTTTCACTTGAAACTTTGTTCAATAAGCTCTCACATTTTATCACACCTAGATGTCGAAAAAATAGGACTTCTTGATCAACATCTCATGAGCCATCAACTAATTTTAAACTAAAACAATGCAAAGACCTCACAAACTCTACAAGCTAGTTTCCATTCTTCATAATTGCTTGCCCAGTTGTAAATGGAAAAGTAATAAATCGTTTATTCTTTCTCTATTCAAGTTTAATCTTCTAATAGTAATATTGTTTGTAGACTTCGGTAACAAAATACGTGTCCATAATAAATTCTTGGAAGCAAAAATGGTTTACCTAGAAACCCATAAACCTAAATAATAGTATTATTTGCGCTTTATTCATCTACCCTTTCCGCTAGAGCAAAACTTCTTCTCTAGATATTTTATGGGTTTGTCTTCTAGTTATCATATAAATAACTTTTGTTAAAAAAATATCATGAATTACGAAAAGAATTGAACTAGCTTGCTTCTTCCACAGTATGGGATAAAGGAATTGCATCGTTCTTTGTCAAATCTGAATTAGGTTTATGTGGAAACTCATGAAAAGTGTGACTCAAAAAGAGGGTTTTTATCAGATACACCATCATGAAAAACCTATTTCTCTTCTACAAGTGTACTAATTAAAAACATAGTTCATTTCAAATAGGATCAACCCAATTGAACACACAATTGTTTTATATATCTAAGAGAGCACATAGAGAATGGAACTTGGGATAGTGGAAGTATTTTCTAGGCCCATTAAATACGTATAAAATCAACAAACCTCTCTGAATTGTTCTCTAACAAATGTGATATCTAGAGAGGAAATATCAAAAGGAACCTCAGAATCTGGCAAAGAGAACTCTTGTAATATTTTCAAGCCATTTTCCTATGACACTAAAAAAATATTTTTGTTTGAAAAATCAACTCCATATTTAGAACTGGTAGCTTCAATATCCGCCTAAATGTCTCTAAACGGAAAGACATACTAGTACCTTTGGTTGATAGTCTAATTATTTTTATTGGCAAATCAAACTTATCTATGCATAAATAAACTATTTCACTGAAATCAAATACATTTGGAATACATGCAATACTTGCTATTCTAGTAGACCAAATATTATCATTTTTCCTCTCCTACATATATAAATTCACATATCGCTCATGGATAGTCAACCATTGAAAAGTGACTTAATAGTATCAATACAAATAACTTTCTTCCTTCCCCTTGAAGCCTTTTCTACAGTAAACTTTGAAAACATTTTGTCAACCAACAATGCTTTCAATGCACTGTAGGTATAGATCAACAAGATGCCAAACAAGCACCACTTGTTACAACGTTTTCTATGAAATCCCTTCTACAAGATATTTCCATTATAATGCAACTCATTATATTAAAATATACATTTAAGATAAATTGATGAAATAATTCCCATAATCTAAACATACAATAGTTCTAGCAAGAAAAAAATAGAAATTTTAACATGATTGTTAGAAAACAGGGTAGAGTTTTTTTTTATGAAAATTGGATTACAGTTTTCAAACTACAGGATTTTTTGGTACTGAGGTAATTGTTGATAGTGCTAAATTATCTTCCTTTTTTTTATAGTACATGTTATTGTTATGCATATGAAATTTGTTTCATGAAATAAATTACAATTAAGAAATAACAAAGAAGACATTGTCGAGAAATAGAACAAATAGTTTAAAACAAATCTAGAAATTCGGAAATTAGTTACTCCATTAGAAAACAAATTAAATGTGAA
>APFE030881720.1:12435-39366 GCA_000404065.3 Pinus taeda | reverse complement strand
AATGAAACATTGATGTGTGCCATTTTCACTTTTCTATATGCATTCATAAATAAAGAATACTGTTACAAAATAGTGACACTTTCTAGCCCAATAACCCTTAACAATGATCAACATAGTTACAACAAGTGTGTTTGTATTTAGATTCAAATGTTAGTTGTAGTAGATGAAATAGATACAACTTCACATGTAAAACGTAATCTAATAATTGTTGAAATAACTAGTGAAAAGTTTGAGTATTAGAAAAAACTAAACATAAATTCATTTTAATTATATTCATTATAAACATGCATAATAAGAAAAGTGCAAAAAATTTGGTAAACAATGTCCAGTTACTATTTTTTGGATAATGTTAAAGGACTCAGGTCCATAAAACATCCCATGTCCAACACTCTCACAATTGTTTACATAATTAGAAAACATACTAAGAGATAGTAAAAACACTGATCAAGATTCAAATAAGATACGACAAAAAATACATGGTCTAGGAAATAAGATTTCTTGAATAAAGCACTTATGAAAATTTCAATACTTCAATCGGAAAGGTGTTCCAATAACAAATGCAATTGCAATATCACCAACTACAATATCTGAAAGTTATGTACAATAGATAAAAAGGAATTTCATTTAGGAATTATAATATTCTATCAAAACACACACATAAGACCTAAATGGTAAAATGATTAATGCATTAAAACACTTACAATATTAAAAATAAAAGTTTGTTATTCTTTAGCTCTCAACTATCTCTTGCAATCAGGATTCTTGAAACAAATCCTTCACTTTATCATAGGTGACTTCTTTCATCATAGAAATGGTATTGTCCTAATTAACAAGTTCATTGAATATTACCTCCTCAATTTCTTTTCCTTGTTGTTGCAAGTGCAAAATCAATTCAAAGTACTCTTTGTTGATAGTAGCAAAAGTAATTTTCCATTTGCTAATTTCCTCTGCATTAAAATTAGTTATATCATTGAACTCTATTGCATGTGATTGTTTTAACTTCTCCTAATCAACCATATAATTCTTCTTTGTAATTAGTATAGATTCATATGAAATAGATGAACAATTTAAATTATGAATAATCTCTACCGACTTGAGATAAACATCTTTTGTTCGATTTTCTATTTCTCCACACTAAAAAATAATCTCTTCCAATATTTTGATTTTTCTCGGGTCATGTAACCTTTTTCTACTTCATTTGGTCAACATCAAGAAGTTCTTGTTTGTCTCTTTCTTGTTCGAAAAATGAATCAAGATTCTAACCAAAAGTTAATAGGTCATTTTCCACAAATTCCCTATCTCCCTCCAACTAACTTTTGATTAATTCCACAAAAGACCTCATTCCTTGCCTTAAATGCCAAATAAATAAAAAAAATAAAAAAAAAATTCGATGCAGATTTAGTGATCCACAATCTTTTGGATATATTATTAATGGTATAAAATTTTAGTACACTTAGAATATTGACACGTTTCTCAAACCTATTATATCGATCAGGTATCACCAATTGAGTGTTTAGGAAAGGACCCATGGTCAAAGCATTTTCCACGTCTTTTATTTTTTCCTTTAGCTTTTGATTTTCTACTTGTCATCAACCAACATAATCTACAAGAATTTCACCACTATCTTGATGCAATTTCATCAACTCAGGTGTTTCAACCAACTACATATCAACATTCAAGTATGTCTCATCAATAATATTTCTATTAGAAAGTTTTATTGTTTCAATCTTTAATCTCTTATTGCCCCTATCATAATTTTCATACTACAATGTGACAAAATCCTCATCGAAAATAATGTCCTCTTCACTAATTTCCTCTATTATTCTCTGATTTTCATGCAAATAAGTATTAACCCAATCAGGTAAAGCAACGCTATAAACTTCCAATATGGCCATGATTTCTTCAATACACTCTACTTTAGGCATGCTCTTGGATATAAATTGTTTAACAGTATGCTCTTTATGGAGGTACTCTATAAGAACACCCTTCATCAATCCTACCACCTCATAGATTATCGACAACCAATTTTTTTCTTCCATTAATTATTTTTCTTTTTTAACTAGTAGATGAAGTTGCATTAGTACTACATATGAAAGATTGAGATTTCCCAGTAGGACTTGTGGCTCTTTGATTAGGTCTTTCTCTTGTCATGATGATCCCTTTTTCAGTAACCTATCCAAAATCTATTACCATTTTTCAATCAACATTATGACTTTTCTTGCTATGCTTTCTACTTCTCGGAAAAACATTCCCTTATCTCATGGACTCAAGTTGGTCCGTGAAAATTTTTCCTCTATCAAAGCCTTCAATAGATTCAACTACACTTATGTTGAAAGCATCTAGAGACTACACAGAGATGATACCATAAGTCGTATTCTTCATAGTCACTTTTATAACTGAATATTGAAAATAAATAAATTCTCTTATTTTTCTATTCAAAGAAATATTGCCAATGATGATATTACCTACAAAATTTAGCAACAAAATAGTTATCCATAATAAATATTAGAAAAAACAATGACCAATCTTCAAAACCATAAATTCATATAATTGTATTGCTTTCTCTTTCCTCAAGTTCCCCCTTGTGAAGTAAGAAATCCTCAGCCTTTTTATATATTTGAGAAGGCTCTTGTCTAGTTACCATGATATACACTTGTCTCAAAAAGACATCCTGAATTAAGAAAAAATTTAAAGAAGCTTCATGCTTACACAATATAGGATACTAGAACTTCATTGATTCCTTGGGAAATTTGAATATAAGATTATAGGGAAACCCATCAAACACATGCCTTGACATCATAAAGAGTCCATTATTCTTGGGTAATCTATGTAACTGAAAATCTAATTCATTCTTGATTACACAAGCCTATTTGAACATACATTTATTTCTGTATGTCTCATAAAGCATGTAGAAAATACATTTTGGGACATGCGTTGTAGTTTTTAGCCCTGGTAGATTTGAAACAACTAACAAAAATCCCCAAAGGGTGCCTAAAAAAGAAATATCTACAAGAGAAATATCATAAGGGACCTTAGAACTTGTAGAAATGAACTCCCATACAATGTCAATTTTGCATCGTTCTGGATCTAGGAAACTATCCACAACAGATAATTCTAAACTCTTGCTTGGTTTGTGTAACTTGAATAACAATATGAATACATCAAGATTTTGGGAGACCTTTATCAATCATAGCTTAATTGGCCACTTTCTAAAATCCAAATTATCTTAAAAGAGATAAAAAATTTCTTCGAAATCAAAGACCTCCAAATCACACCCAACATTCTCCAATTCGGCGCTACCAATCTTTTCATTTGTTTTTTATTTTGTTGACAAATTCACATATCGCTCATATGTTCTTTACAAATCAAAGCTATCATTGATCTCAGAAAGTGAGTTAACTGTATCACTGCAAACAACCTCTTTCCTTTGTCTATTTCCCATTATTTGTTTACAACAAAGTAAAAAAAAACTTTGACAATGAATAACTTACTCAAATCCCGTTCCACTATATAATTCTATGTTTTCTCCACAAACATTAAATGTTACTATTACTTGTGTGGAAAAACATTACACATGACACTCTAAGTAAATAGAAATTAAAGATAGAAAAAACAAGTTTTACGAATAATAATAGGAAAAAAAATTGAAATTTCAAATGCTTCTTGTGCATTTATTACACACCTTTCTCTCACTTCAAGATAATTGATATATGTGCCCTAAGAAACAAAAAATTTTGATATGTAATAATAGACATTGTCTATCAAACAATTAGGTTTATCTACATGACCAAAAATGATTCTTTAACCTGATCATTTTTCATAATAGTAAAAATGGATTCAACATCATCAAAAACAACATTGGTAAATTTTCGAAGAGCACCAAAAATCACGTCAAGTTGTTTTTTTAACTGCTTTTTTTTCGCTGTGTTTTTTTCTTAATATATCTGATTGATACCAAAGATGATGAGAAATGACAAATATAACCTTGAATTACAAAAGGACACTGCCACATTTTTCAGCAACGTTCCCAAAGTTCCTTTTCTTTTAGACGATTTTGAAGCCCCGAAAAGCTATTCATAATGTCACATTGTAACGAAACGACAAATTCCCCTTGAAAACAATGGAACTTTATGCAATAATTGAAAAAAAAAAATTTAAAAATATTTTGATAGCATATATTAAGATTTAGAATAAAAAGAACGATTCAAACACTCTCAACATTCAATTTCTTCAAAATTTTCGCACTAAATCCCATAGATAACTTTTTTATCTGTGTCGAATAGTATCCTCCATAGAGAATGACATCAATAATATCTATAAATAGTAAGGTGTGAAGGGCATATAGAGTAATCTAAAGATGACACAAATTCACCCAGAAAATAGTGGAAGCTCCACCATGATTTTTGCTAAAATATCTTAGAAGTTTTGGGAAATATTGGTTACAACTATTAGGCTTCACGATTTTCAGTGTCCACATCATTTTTGATGGTGTTGAATCCATTTACATCATCAAAAAACAATTCAAACACTCCTATGATTAGATATTTTTGCAAAAGCAATCGTTGGATTCCGATGAAAAATAACTTTCTTGGTGAATTTGTAACCTATATCCAAATACTTTCTATGACAAATTGACTTGACTGCTAGTCCCACTACTTTGTAAAACCAAACCAAATTTGATTTAAAAATAATATAACACAACTATTTCTCACCAACATCTAGACTCGGGAGCCCCCATTCCACCAGTGATTGCAACTTGAAACTGATATTCATAAACGTGGGTCCCAGGTATCGTGGGAATTAAGAATTTTCTCTTCGTATACACTACCTCCTAACAACATAGTCCATTATGTACAAAAGGATTTCAAGCTTTCATTTTATGCACTTCTCCATCCCACAAAATCTATTAATAAAAAAAATAATATCAAAACACATCACAATTAAAATAACCCTTTCTAATTCCCTCATTCCACGGAAATTTCACACATGGATTTGTTCTCTAATAACCTTCACACATGTGCAACCATCTTCGAATAACTTAAGCCACACAACTAGTTCCACAATCAATATCACCTTCAATCATTGAAACATATATTAATTAATGATTATACGTTGTGAAATATGTTCCTAAATAAGAATTAAAAGAAGCAATTTATATATAATTATTATCCTAGCTAACTTTCCATAAAAAATTCACATAACATATACACATGCACAACCCCCTCCGCACAATTTCATCCGAACAACTACTTCCACACCCAATAATGTGCTTTGATCAGTCATTTTCATTTGAAACTCTACACATGATACCTCTCAGCACCCAGCTTCACACATCCACTTCCATAGTTGCAAAAAATGTTCCTAAATAATAATAATAATAAAATACAAATCCTAACCTGTAACTGCATGTATTATCACATCACTGAACAAAGAATTAACATAAAACTGTAATGTAACCAAATCAATAGCTCACTTTACAAAACCACCGTCGTATAATTACCTTCATAGTAGTGAAAAATGTTCTCAAATAATAACTAAAAAAGGAAAATCCTTTCACACATTAATTTTACCACATAACACTTTTCCTTCACATGGATTGAAAACACAATTTATTTAGCATCTTTGTCTACGCAAAATTCCTTAGTTCTCCCACACATACTCTTTTTCCCACACAATAAATGTTCCACAAAATGAAATTGTACCCATTACTACATCATTCATAAGTATCACAACAGTCACTATGAAAAATAACTCAGCTCTCTCACACATACTCTATCCTCCACGCAAGGAAAATGATATTAATTAATGATTATACATTGTGAAATACGTACCTAAATAAGAATTAAAAAAAAAGAGATTTTTATATTTATTATCCTAGAAAACTTTGCATAAAATTCTGCATAACGTCCGCTCATACAGAACCACCTTTACATAAATTTGTCTTCACAACCACTTCTGCACTTGATAACACCCTTTGATCAGTCATTGACATTCAAAAACTTGCACTCTAAATAATAATTAAAAAAGACAAAGCCTTCTCGATATTCATTTTACCGCATAACACATAGTTTATTTAGCACACCTATATATGCAACAACCTCCGCACTCCTACTTTTCCACTTGATAATTCCCTTTGATCAATCATTGACATTTGAAACCCAAAACATGATACCTCTGGGTAGATACCTTTGAACAACAACCTTTAGAGAGCTACTTTCATACATTCAAAAATCGTTCCTAAATAATAATTAAAAAAGACAAAGCACACAGTTTGTTTAGCAACCCAACTATGTAACCACTTACACACAACAACTTCCACACTTGGCAATGCCCTTTGATTAGCCATTGACATTTGAAACCTCACACACGATACCTTCAAGTAGCTAGCTTCACAAAACCACCTTCACACAATTATTTTTTTACTTGCAAAAAGAGTTGCTAAATAATAATTAAAAAATACAAATCCTTGTACACATTTCTTTTACCACACAACATCGTTTATTTAGCACCCCTGTCTATCTAAAATACCATGTTTCTCTCGCAAATACTCTTTGAGCTGCAAAAGAAACATTATGCATAATGAAAATGTACTAATTACTTTTTCCTCCATACAAGAAACCATAATAATATTAATTTAACATTTGTTCATCCCTCCCCCCCCCACCCTTGGCCTATGCAAACAAACTAAAACTGCATCAACTCTGGGAAAATTGAAAAATGAACTAACATAAAAGTGTCCTGCAACCACATCAATTCGCGCATCATTGAGCATAGTGCTAACATAAGAGTGGAAGTGTCAAAGTACTCACCAACTGTTACAGATCCATTTGGGCACATCACTCCCATCCTCTAGATCAGCATTTTAGGGCTCATCAAACCTTAATTTCAGTTGCTACATGCCTTAAACAAGTTACCCTTTTCAATACCTCCTTCCTAGAAAATTTCATGACTTGAAGACATTTTGAAATGACCTCTAAAGGGACTAGTGCAGGTAGGCCCATGTAAGGGTGTGCTGTAGAGAAGTAAAGTCCATGATAGGGTGCTCTGTAGAGCACTTGGCCCTGTTTCACCTACGCTAGGCAAGATTGAGTGAAATTCACATAGGGTTTGGGGAATATTCTTATCTCTTGGAGTCATCTAGAAGTTTACCTCACTTATCAACTCCTATGAGGTCGAAAATGGATGAGGAATGACTTAAGATGCATCCTATCCTCTCATCCCTTCCTCCATGGAACTAATTCTAACTATGGAAGGCCATTCAATACGCCCATTTATGACATTACCTCCTTCATATTCCTATAAATTTGACACTCATATAAGTGATAAAGAGGCTGGATTATGTTGAATTGTAAGGAGATGATGTTTCTATGAGAATTGACTTTGAAACAAGTATTGTTATGGCACAAGTTTTTCATTCTTTTGATGTGATGTGGATGGGATCCAAGCTGGAGGAAGGACTTCGAATTACACTTGATGGTTGTAATTCCTTCTTCTATTCAATAAAGTATTTGAACTACTTTCCCACATGCTTATCTTCTTATATGATGCTTATATGTGTGAATATATCTAATTCCATTTACTTGTATTCAATAGATCTTTTGCTTTGATATGTTCGCTGTCTTCAATTGAAGTTTACAGGTACTTCTCAAGCATGTTAAGTATGGGAAGGAGTGAAAGGATCGATACAAAGGAGACGAGGAAAGCAGAACTACAAGGATACCTTCTCATCTTCTTTGTCTTATGTATTCCTTATAGGAAAAGGCTGAAGTGCTTTAAACTGTTGTTCTAGATATGCCTACTTATATAGAGAATTAGTATTTATCTATAGATACCAAATTGTCCAAAACAAATTGGTGACTTCGCTAGAGAAAAATCATCCTTCCTAGTAGCTTATCCACCTCCTAGGACACTGTTGTAGACCCTACTTTTGTTCATTGATTCTATTTCATCTCTTTTGCATTGAATTTTGGTCAAAAACTATGTCAAATTGCCTCTTGAAATGGCCTACTGTCACTAGCACAGGCTTGTGACGGACATAGTGCACTACAGACCACCCTTGGCTTAGCGACAGTGCATTGAAGCACACTATCTCCCATTCAGGTTTGCATTGATCCTCCTAGGGTAAGTTTCCCACCTGTGGAATAAATTTTTGCCAACTTTCTTCTATTTGATTGCTTGTTGATTGATCAATGAATGTCATGTCTCATAAAAAAAGTTCTTATCTCCTTTTATAGCCTTAATTTGACTTGGTTGATTAATGTTTCTTAATTTTTTTCTTTATCATTATCAATCCATAGTCAAAGTTAGATTATAGTCAATTAGTCTTTGTTCGAAAGAAAGTGTCGTAAAAGTCTTATTTTCCTTCAAAACAGAACTATTGTAAAGTATTTGTTTTTGGTAAAGATTGATTGATTGTATGTGCACTAGTTTCATTTTGTTCATATTCACATTAAGGAAATCAAAAATAGATACATGCATTTTTCATTGAAAAAGCTTGTGTGTGCTTATAGGAATAGTTTAGGAAAATTGCATTAGATTGTGCTCTTTTCTCTTTCATCGAAAGAAATCTGATTGCTCTATCCCTATTAGCCAAGATTTTCATTGCTAAATTGAATGGAAAGAATTCTTATCATAATAGTTGCATTCCTAGGAATTTAAGAATACATCACGTGGTGAAATTGAAAGTCAAATTCCTAAGCAAGATCAATTTAAAATTAATCTCAATTTACCTAATGGAGCATTGTCACCTAACGAAAAAAATTTAGCGGTTCTAGGCTAGAGATGTGTTCCATCATCTTAAAACAAAGTAGTTGTCGCTAACTTGTATTCATACATCCCGAGTGTGATACCTCATTCCATGTACGTGAGTATATCATAACTCATCCCCGTACCTTCAGGTATATAGGCCAGTGTTACAGTACGTAAAGTATATGGGAATGCTCTCACTGTGTGGTTTTGCATTAGACAACGTTTATATGGATTGGGCCTCCACGTACTTTCGAGTATATATGGGAGGAAAAAACTAGGTTTCTATCCATCCTTAGGTAACCGAGTCGACTGTGTTGTACACTGTGATACACCAAACACAACATTCAAGGAGATTGCCTGCCTGTACTTCTTGGTTCGCCACGAGGTATTCTACACTTCACAATTTCTTGGTAAACTTTTTACCTAGCTTACCCCTTTTTGTTTATTTCTTTTTGTAATAAACGTAATCATAAATCATGGAGGAACATCAACCCTTATCTTGTCATTCACGGAGAGTAGCAAGCAAAATGCCTTTGCCACCTGAAGCTACAACTACTAAGTTAAAGTGGTCTTGTTTAATTGAGTCAAGTACATCAAGGACTCCTAGTTCTTCATTTGAATTACTGGAATCATCCATTTCAGTAAGTACTCAAACTCCAGTTACTCCAACTATTTATGGTACATCTATTACTGAAGAAGAAGCTTCACGATTACCTAAGGACACTACAACTGATACTAGTGAAACAGTACCTGAAGTTGTTCAACAACAAGCTGATCCTCAACTTGAAGTTGCTCAACAAGAAATTACTTCTGAACTTGAATCAGTTCAATGAGAAGTTAATCTAGAGCCTATCATAGTTCAAACAGAAGTTACTTCTAAACGTGAAGTTGTTTAGTAACCTCTCCCTAAAAATTTGTTCTTTTACCAAAACATCTAGACTTCGAATTTGAACATTCAGAAGTCGTTACTTTAACGGAAGATGATCAACCAGTTAACCCTCAAAGATCAATAACTACTGAAGACTCCACTTTACCAACATAAGAAGTCTATTATGGACCTGGCATTGAAGTTCTTCCAACCATTTTAATTGTTGTTGAGGAAGAATTTGAAGAAGATACTACACCTGGAACTCCATTCCATTTTGGAACAAGACTTTATCTTTACCCTTATACTCTTCATTTTACTACTCCTTTTGATCCTGCTTCTTTCCAAGTACCCATTGATTCTTTAGGACATATATTGGGTCAATTAACTATAGTTGAACAACCATCAACATCTCAGACTATATCATCTAATATACCTGTGGTAGAATATTCTGTTGCAACCTCTTTGCTATTTTCTACTACTCCTAAATCACATCTATATGGTGAATTGTTTGTCTCAGTTGGTTACCAATCTTTATCTAGAACCCACACAGGGGTTGCTTCTATGCCATGGCCATCACCCATGTCCTTGAATGGAATTTTAATTGGTTCTTCATTTATGGGAACATAACAGTTTGATCCTGCATATCAATATCAAACTAGGCAATGTAGTCAACAACGACCTATGTGTCCATTACATACTAGATTACCACCATATGGAGAGTAATATGGTTACTCACTTTATCCTCCATATTCTGGAGGAACATCATATGGTAGTATCCTGTCATATTCAGGTCAGTCTAGAATGCCAGTCTATCAATGGAAACCAACAATCTGATTTCAACAAAGGCTTGTGTATCCACCACAATTAATGCAAACTATGTCAGCTATTCCTACTACACCTGTTGTTACCACTGTACCACAATCACAAGTTCAAATGGTTGTATCTCAACCTATACAAACTAGTGCTTCTACCCCGCAATCACAAGTTCCAGTTTAGGAAGTCTAAGTTTCTCAAGCTATTGTGCAATAACCACTTGTGTCCAGGGTCCAACAACCTCAGGTTAATGTACCATTACCTGGAGTGACTTAGGCTTACACTGGTGTAGTTTATTCACAACGTGGTCAACATTACATTTATGGGAAACAACAACCGTTGAATCAACAAGAGTTGTACCAACAATAACAATAGTTGATTCAATAACTGTGGCAACACCAATATCAATAGCCTCAATTCCATCAATTCCAACCCCAATTTGGACGAGCCCAACAAGCTCAACTTGGCTTTGGACAATATCAAGCTTACCAAGGTCTTGGTCAACAAGCCTTTTCTGGTTATGGACAGCCAAAAATTCAACATGGTTATAAAAAAACACCTTATACCACCACCTTATCAAGGTTACCAGATACAGATGCCCTATGTTGGTATGGAAAGACCTATTACGCTAGCAATTCCATCATATCCTAGGTATGCTCAACCTGACTTGAATCGACAGTTACCATTTGTAGCAACTCTTGAATTACCAAATGTGAACTGGCTCACTAATGATCCAATTCTATATGGACCTTGGTGCACAGTGATTCCACATAATTTACCTTCTAACATTCCAAAATTCAATGGAAATCCCAGAGAAGGCCCATCAAATAATGTCGTGACTTTCCATTTGTGGTGTTCATCAAACTCATTAAATGATGACTTAGTTAGACTCGGTCTTTTATAAAGAATGCTTATTTGTCTGGCTCCGAAGTGGTACATTGAGTTACAACACACACTGAGACCCAAGAAAGATAAGCAGGCTATAGTACCAGTGCACGTCTCCCCCAGGAATCTGTTAAGGACTAAGCTTAAGACTCCGCATTTTGTGGGTGCATAGTGCATAGTTTGTAAAAGTGTTATAAGGTTTCCCGCCATCAATTTTGTAATGTTATGTCGGCTGTAGAGATCTACCCATGATTTGTGGACCATGGGTTTGTATAAATAGAGTGAGCCTCTAAGTAGTTAAGATGACTCAATAATCATGATAAGGATGAACGATTGAGTGATAACTAAAGTGTAAAGTCTAGTTTTGGGTCATAGAGTAGGAGAAGGCTCTGTAACTGAGTGCGTAGAGGCCTAGTAGTTCATAGCTAAGTGCGCAGACCCCTACAACTATGTGCGCAGGGCAAGTCAAGTCTATAATAGTTGGAGCATTAATAAAGAGAAGTTTCATATCCATTCTACATATTTATTTCTTGTTTCATGCATTTGTTACATTAAATATACATTACACTTTTAATGCTTATATGATGCACGAATATGTATGAATGTGTTGATTAAGTGAACGCAAGGTAGAATATCTATTTACATGAAGCTAACTAAGATCTTGAAGAGGATAAGTAAGATTCACGGTGTAGTTTGAGGTAATAGTGTAGTTCACTACTATAGTAGTGTGAAAGCATATCAACACCTGGTTAGGGTTCCACGAAAGGTTATTATAATAGGTCACGAGGGTATTGAAGGTTAGACTAGTGCACGAAGTAACCTATACGAAGCTACACATAGTTGGAATAAATTCACACCTTAGACATCTCAAGGGTGCATAAACTTAGTTTCAGTATTCCCCCATACTGCTTCGGGTGAGACTTCAGTCTGTGTTCTGTGGGCTAGTGCTGAAAGGGCCAGTAGTGTAGGGATTTGTTTGGCTAAATAACTCTGAACCTGGGTCAGGTCTCCTGAAGCCAACAATAAGAAGAAACAAGATAATTTCCCTCAAGAGAAATCATCTGATTCCTCTACTTCGTCAAGGATACCTTTTTATCCATGTCTTATTTGTAATGGCAAGCATTTTACAAAAGATTGTCCACACTGTCAGAAGTATTTAAGCTTTTAAAGACTTCTAACACATCCGCAGTGTTGACTAATTCATTTCGAAACCTGGACACACATTTGGTTGTGATAGACCGTGCTTCCGCATCCCAAGTACTTATGTTGTCCATTACTAAGCCTCAAAATGAAATGTTGGTGTGTACACGAAATAAAGATTATAGAAATCCATCATCATCATTGAATGATCAGGCCATTGATCAACCTAATCCTTCTACTTTGACTTCATATGAAAATATTCCACTGCCTATTGCACCTTAATTGACAATAAAACCATCAAAGGGAGTTGTGCATAAATCGACATTTAACCCTCGAGCTCGAGTAGATCAGGTTTATAACATAGTAGAAGACCTTGCTCAATCACCTTTTGCTATGTTGAAACTCAAGGTTTTAGAAAACTATCCCTCCGAGAAGCAAGTTTTGTTGTCAGCAATTGGTGGAATAGACCCTACGAATTCCAATCTTTCGATTTTTAACCATGCGGGATATACACCATAGTTACTGGCACAATTATATTTCCTAATTCAAGTAAAGGCTCTCAATAAAAATGTTCACTGAACTAATATTGACAAGGGGGGATCTACTTGCATTATGTCAACGAGTTGCTGGAAAACACTTGGTTCACCGTTGTTTTCACAATCACCAACAATCATTAAAGGTTTCGATGGATGAACATATATGCCTTGTGGGATTTTGAGTAACCTGCAAATTGAGCTAGGGGGGAAACAACTATTGTTAAAGTTGAGGTAGTTGATATACCCCTTGACTAAAAATTTTAATAGGAAGGCCCTCGGTATATGCTATGGTTGATGTGGTTTCCACACACTTTAGTACAATTGCATTCCCTCATAAAGGTGGAATCATAGTTATCGATAAACTTACCTTCTTTTCATCTAGTTCTCACGCTACTAGAAGCATTCTGTTGGTACATGAACCCCTGTTATCACTTCAAAAGGTTGGTGTAGGTCTCTTTAAAGATTCTTCCCTAATGGGTACTTTTACGCTATCGTTACCATCTAATTTGGTGAAAGTGGCAAGAGTAGAGACATGCAACATGATTTCCTCCACCTCATCTGATTTAAGGAGGATTACCAACAATTCTGAAGTTGATAGTAATACTGAACTTATACTGCTAAGCCCCATTGAGCTTGCATAGCAATAAATTTGTCTCGCTTGTGCGGAAAACCCAAATCCAATTTCACCAATTGTATGGGTAGACCATTCGTTAGAATATGGTACTTCTTCAGATCCTTTTTCATGTATATCTTCTACGGATGAAGGAATCATCCAATCAATGATGATAGGAGAAGAACCTTGGGAATATTATCATCATCGTTCCCATCTTCCATATGACGTCGAAGATTATTTAAAGGAACTTAACCATACTTTAGTTGTTGATTTTCTTTCGAATTCTATTTTCATAGATACAGTAGATTCCAAGACAAACCTGTCAAATATTGAAGAAATGATTTCTATTAATATTTCAACCAAACCTAATGCTGTAGAAAACATTCATGTCGGAAAATCTTGTTCTCCATTAGAACTTGATAATTACCATACTTTCTTTTGTGAATTTTGAGATATATTTGCATGGTCATACAAGGAGATGGCAGGCATAGACTCTAGTATTGTTGAACATGAAATCAAAATGTATTCAGATGTCAAACAAGTACGACAACGACTATGACCTATTCATTCAAAGAAATCTGCTACCATTAAAGCAGAACTTGAAAAGATTTTGCATGCTGATTTCATTTACCTGTACCTCTTACTGATTGGGTTTCAAACATTGTTCTTATCATGATGAAACAAGGGATAATTCAAGTGTGCATCGATTATAGGGATGTTAATCAGGCTTGTCCAAAAGACAATTAACCTACTCCTTTTATCAACCAGATAATTGATGAATGTGATGGATGTGAATCTTTCTCATTTATGGATAGTTTTTCCGGTTACAATCAAATCAATATCCACCCATAGGACCAATCAGAAACAAGTTTTATCTGTACATGGGGCACAATTGCTTATAGGAAGCACCCTTTAAGTTTGAAAAATGTGGGGAGAACATTCTAGAGGGAAATGAACTATGCCTTCCATGACATCAAGCACATTGTTCAACCTTACCTCGATGATTTACCTACTCATTCACGAAAGTAGATTGATCACCCACAACATTTGAGAGAAATATTTTTATGGTGCCAACACTACAAGATATGACTCAATCCACACAAATGTGTGTTTTGTGTTGGTTCTTATCAATTGCTTGGATTTGTAGTGTCTAGATATGGAATTCGACTCAGTCCACTAAAGGTTCAGGCAATTCATGATTTTCTTCCACCTTCAAATATTTTACAGTTACAGAGACTCCAAGGGAAGTCTAACTTTCTGAGGAGGTTCATTCCCAGTTATGCTGAAAAGGCTAGAGATTTTACATGTCTTTTGAAAAAGGGGTTACCCTTCCATTGGGATCAATTTGTGCAAGCCTCCCTTGAAGCTCTTAAATATTCCTTGATTAGAGTGTCATTAATGTATTCTTTGAATTATCAAAACCACTATTATTTGTATCTTGCCATTACAAATGAAACCATTGGCATGGTTTTAGTCCAAGAAGAAGATGGGATTGAACATCCAATATATTATTCGCAACAATCTCAATGATATAGAAAGTAAGTATTCTTATGTCGAAAAGTTATCTTTGGTAGCTGTGAAAGCTATTTAGATATTTCACCACCACATATTGCTTCGGAAGACCACTGTCATTTCGGATTGCAATTCTATGACATACATTTTGTCACATCAATTGTTGGGGGATAAAAACTTAAAATGGATAGTTGTTTTGCAACAGTTTGATCTAGAATTCATTAAGTCCAAATCAAAGAAATATCTCGTTTTCATCTAGCTACTTTGTGACCGTCCCTCGATCTCCATTGGTTCAACATTTGTACCATCGATTTTGGATGAGTCTTTGTTCCTGATATCATCCTCTGACCCGTCATATGGAGATATACTGATTTATCTCCAGACACAAACTTCCAGGCTTGATACCTCTCACTCACAACAGTGACGTATCCGATACCAAGCCTAAGATTATCTGATCATTGGTGATACTCTTTATCGTTGTGGTATCGATAAAAATTTATGAAGGTGCCTCACACATGAGGAAGCTAAGAAAGAATTGAATGATTGTCATTTAGGTGCTTGTGGTGGACACTTCTCTAGTTATGCTACCTCACAAAGAATTCTCCATTCTACTTACTTCTGCCCTAGTATATTCAGAGATTGCATAATTACCATCAGAAGTTACCATGCATGCCAGAGCTATGATTGTAACGTTAGATTACCACCTACACCATTGTAACCAGTTATTTTTGTTTGACCATTCACAAAATTGAGCATTGAATTCATGACATGTAACCCCACCTTGGCCAAGGGGCATGTGTATATTATAGTCTTCATTGACTATTTTACCAAATGGGTCAAGGTGATGCCAACATTAAACAACAATCGCGACATGGATGCGTTTTTCTTTTTCAACCATGTGGTTTCTCGGCTTGGTGTACCATAGGCCATACTTACAAATCATGGGTTGCATTTTCACAATCACATGATGGTTGAGTTGACTGCTAAGTTAGGACTATCACATGATAGCTCTACCCCTTATTACCTGCAAGAAAATGGACAAGTTGAGGCCATCAAAAAGGTCTTTAAGCGAATGTTGCAAAGAATGATAGGGGTTCATAACTGAAACTAACATTTAATCATGTACTCTACCTTATGGGAATATTGAACCTTGGTGTGAAATGCAATTGGATTCACACCCTTTTAGTTGGTGTATGGTTTGGAAGATATCTTACCTATACAATGTAAAATTTCATCCCTCAGACTTGCAATTGACCTGTTACCCGACACTTCTAAAGAAGAATCATGCTTCTTGGAACTTATCCATCTGGATGAAACTCGTCATGATGTTGCATTAGCTAACAAAGTGCATAAGAAACAAATCAAGGCGCAATATGATAGAAATGCAAAGCCTTGTATCTTCTTAGAAGGAAACCTGGTCTTGCTTTACTATTAGGAAGCAGCTAAACTTGGAGTAGGGAAATCTGAGCCAGTGTGCATGGGTCCTTATATTGTCAAGCACGTTTTGGAAAAATGTGCCTACCAGTTAGTAGAATATGATGGGATTCTATTGTCACAACTATGCTTAATTGAGTGTAGTAAAAATCATTATATATATTCTTTCATTGCATTTGTGTGTGTCAATGTGTGTCTTTTAGAGTTTTTTATTTGGTTAGTAATCCACTTTGCATTTGTTGCAGATGTCGAAATCTTTGGAAACATTTGTTGGTTAGATCAATGGTGCTAGTCATAGTATGCAAAACCTATTTTTTGCAGTATGGACTACTTTCACTCTAAGTAGTGAGTTAGTGAGTTTTCAAGGGATTTATATCAGTCATTCAACAAGCAATATCATTGAGTATAACGCGTTGATAAAACTTCTCTCTGATGCCATTTCACTTGGTGTTTGTTGAATCATCGTTATGTTGAATTCACAACTCGTCGCACTACAACTTACAAGTGTGGATATCGTTCGAAAGCCAACAATTCTTCATATGTTCCTTAGAGATCGTATTTTGGAAAGGCATTTTGAATACATTCAATATCAACATATTTCCATAAACTTTAACACATTAACTGATTGTTTAGCGAATTATGTGTTAAATAGACATTTGTGACGCATGTAAAAATAACATTTTCAATTCACATCAGTAGTTGAATAGGATTGCACATAACCATAGCAAATCTATGAAAGTAAAATAGATAGATGTTTCAAATTTTTTTACAAAATTTGTGTCCAAGACAAGTTTGGTCATCTGACCAAAATCTCAAAATGCATGCAAAATATTCTAAGTAGACCTAGTGATGCTCATGATAACAGGTCATAACCTATGTTATCATGTGCAAAAGGCTCATGCAATGGCTAGGAATACCAATAATGTGGCACTGCATCCTCATAGGTAACTCCTCAATCTGAACATCCAGAGTACCAAGGGTTAATCCATCTATGTGATCCTACAACTCTGCCAAGGTCTCGGCCAAATCCAAGTCCTGGAGAACTACTCTCCCAATGTTTATTCGCGCTGGCCCACTTGCACCCTGTTGGTGTCCCACGGGTCGAATAGTACCCACATCTACATGCGTGAGAGTGATTTTAGTTTAGTCTTGGAAACATTGAAAACCCCAAAAGCATGTAGAAACTTGAAAAATCAAAAACACTTTGGTCAAAAAATTTACCAATAGCACCCCATTGTGCTCCAACTAGTAGAATCAAGTCTGGATCTCCATGAAAATTCATCCCTGAGTATGGATGTTCCTCAATGAAAAGTTTTTTTCAATCAAGCGAACTATAGAATGTAGTGGAAAAAATGATTGTTGACTAACCCACATGTTGAGCCATCAATTCGAACCACCTCTGCATACATGGATATCTAGGACTAGCTACAACCAGTGATACATGCTACGGTTGCATCAATGGGATTCTCTCCTAGGTAAAAGCAACAAAGGTCAAACCATAGCAAAAATTCATTGTCTTACCACTTTTTACCTTGGTCAGTTGTTCTTTCAGTGAAGAACAACCTCACACTAGTTGAATACTTTTGGCTCTATACACTTAAGTGCATACTACATATACAATTTGTTCACCATATGAAGTGTCACACTGCCATCCAACTTTGCAATTATGAAGAGGATCATTCTCAAAAGCAAATAACCTACATCTCTGATGTTTATTTTCCCATCCTTGTTGGGATGTATACCTGCCAAAACTATTGAATGTAATCAATCACCAATTTACGTCCACGAGAAAGTCCAGAAAGTGAGATGGGGGCACCTCGCACTGACAGCTTGGTAAGAAAATAAATATCATCAATGGAAATAGGGACCATTTTATCCCTTATGTGAAAATGTTGATCTGTTGGATCTCGTGCATGAACAAGGAACTACAATAGTTCTATTTGCTACCTCATTCCAGACAACCTAAAGTATTGGAGCAACCCACATTTTTTGAGCGCCTCGACTATACATAGATTGTTTAGGGAAACCATGTATATTTTTTCATGTTCTCTTTCCTGTCATATAATTGACATTTTGATCCAATGAAAGCCTGAAATGTAATCATAACCTGGGTTAGGATCCTTTGCATGCAGAAAACAGGACAAATTTTGGAACAAGCAGCTAAAACTAGTTTGGGAACTCACCCAGCGCAACCCAGGCACAAACACAGTGCACTGAAGAGTAGGAAGCCTTCTATGAGGGTGATCTTTAGTGTAATTTTTTATGTGAAAGGCTGTGTTGATCCTAGGGCAAAGAAATCAAACCCTAGAGGCCCCAAAACCCCTAAACATTGCATGAAACAGTAAAAGAATGACATGAAAAAAAAGAGGAGGGGTAGATCTCCTACCTGGTTCAGACAGCATAAGAAATGGTCCACAAAATCTCTCATAATTAGCTAATGCAATTCATGGTAAAGAACTAGCCCAGAGCACAAAACTGAATGGTAAGTATCAAATGGTAGAAATTTCATGGTAAAAACTTGTTTTATGTTTATTTCATGTTCATTAATCAAGTAAACATTAGTATTTGCCTATTTCTACCTATGAAACATGTATCTTTTATCCATTTTGTGGTGTTTTAAGCAGGTTTTATAGCTGACTTATAGAATATGATGTGCTCAATTGTAAATTGTACCTTTGACAACAAAGCATACTTTTATCTCTTTTTTGAGCTTTGTTAAATAACGAAAAAGGAACTCCCTTGGAGTCTTTTTTAAGATCTTTTCAGATTCTCTAAACATGAAAAGTTTGCTAAGCGCTTGTCCTTTTTAGCTAGTTAATAGATTGGAAACAACATCTACTTAGTATAAGCTTAACCATTTTTCAGGCTGAGATAGATTAACTAGGAAAAGTAATGTGTTGACTGAACATGGTCAATAGGTTCTCTCTCATATTGTTTTATTCTTTTCCGAGCTTCAGAGAGAAGTATATGAAAAATAAATTGTGGATTTTTCTTTTTGTCCCTTTTCAAACTCTCTAAACATTAAAAGGACTGAGTTATCTTTGTCGTTAAACTCGCCAAAACATCGAATAGCGAGAAACTTGTCCATGTAGACAAGACCGAGTTTCACCTTCATTAGACTCGTTAAAACATCACATAGCGATAGATTCGCCCAAAGGGTGGAATTATAAAACAAGCATATGTTATCCTCCTCGAGCTTGGTAAAAATAAAGAGGTACTGGTTAGTAATGAATGGGGAAAATGGGAAAAATGGGAAAGCCACTTTATGGAAATAGGTCGCTCTTTAACATGACACTTTCACTTCATCATTGTGACTACTTTGGTTAGGTTATCAGCTTGATGGTTATCATACCATCCATTAATTTGTTTTGGGTCAATGCTACCAATTCATTTCAGTGTCGTTGACATGTTCAAGAGAAGTCATCCAATTTAAATTCATCCTTTGCAATACCATAAACCTTCATTTTCATGACCACCATTCCTAAACCTTATGTCGTCAGTCAAATTTCGTCTCCAAAATTATTACACTTGTTTTGTGTTATTGATGTGGAATACATCAAGGCCCTCCTATGATGATTTTCTTCATGTCAACATCAACACATTATCCAAGAAGTTGTATTAGAAACACCTTTCTAGTACCTTGAGGCTTGCATCCATCAATGGCAGGCTTCTTGCTTTCGGTATAGGTTGAGATCAATGGCCTTCAATCGAAATTCTTTGTATGGTGTTCGACATCAAATCATCCATTCACACCATGTAGAATGTATTCTAGTACCTTGAGGATCATTATCATTATCGATGATTTCTCTTGTGTCTGCTAACAACTTACATCATCGGCTGGTAATCAGACGGTGTCTTCCCATCTTCGACTTCAGATCACATATTCACATGGTTAGCCTCGTACTTAAGTGAATGATTGAATGAGATAGAAGACCTCGGATCTAGTTCCATCCATCCGAGCTATGATTTTAGGAGTACCAAATCATATGTACGATGGCTTTACATTGATGGTCATTCTGATCATGGGTCTCTATCTGTAGATTATTTTCTGTGTACATGTAATGAAAGTTTATATTTTGAGCATGGGTATCCCTTCCATAAAAAATTCATAAAAAAATAAAAATATTATGATACATGTATTGTAATTGATTTAAGTTACCTTCCACTTCGAAACCTCCTCATCGCATTGTAAAGCATTTCATTCAACATTAACATTTTCTCAACTTCATGCTTTAGGGGGCAGTTGTTATAGATCCATTTAGGCACATCACTCCCATCATCGAGATCAACATTTTACAGCTACTTGACATGCTCAAGCAAGCTTTTATTTGGGCCCTGAATAGACCTAAGAAATAGTCTAAAAGGTCAATCACTCCGTTGGTTCAGCTGCTCTCGGTAGGTGTTATGTTGGCCCAGGCCTGATCACTAAGCCACGGCTCATCAAACCCTAATTTAAATTGCTACATGGCGTAAACAAGTCACCCTTTTGAATGCCTCCTTCCCAGACAATTTCATGACTTGAAGACATCCTAAAATGACCTCTAAAGGGACTAGTGCAAGTAGGCCAATGTAAGGGTGCGTTGCAGAGTAGTTAATTCCATGCCAGGGTGCTTTGTAGAGTACTTAGGCCCTATTTCACCTGCACTAGGTGAGATTGAGCAAAATTCACATAGGGTTTGTGGAATATTCTCAATAACACCAAGTAAAACACTAGAATTATATCATATTGCTTCTAATGTTTTAGTGGGAACCATATTTCGTCCACTTTTCTTATGCACATACTATATCTGGACATACTTTCTCAATTTATTTATTGGACACAGTTTAAACTCTACACAATAAAATATCCACAAAGGAAACAATGTTATATGATATGGGAATTTCAAAAGCATCTTTGTACAATGAAATACCAAGTGATGATTTGTTTAGGAAATTCATCAACATATCACATCTTCTGCACAGTCAAAGCCCTACATAACAAAACATAATATTAATACCATATTAAAATTAGTAGTTTAACAGTAATTTCCTTATACACATGTCATTCTTCTTGCATGTACCCAATATTCCACAAATATTCATAGCTTTTAAAACAAAGATCTATTAAGCTTCTCTCCTGCACATACTATGTACTCCATAGTGGATAAGCTCTTCCAAATGATAAATAATAATATTCTCAGTTCTGTCACACATATCAAGTTCTTTGTAAGCATTTGTATAATATACCATATATGATATAGAATTTTATAAAATTATTTTCTCAAAATAATATGTGTAGCTCCTGCACCAACCCCCCCCCCCCCCCCCGAGGCCCTAACCCTCATCATTACACACTTTTTTTCTCCATAGGATGTTCAAATGCACAACCACCTGCACATAGTTACTTTTGTACTCAATAACACCATTCAATGAGTAATTGACATTTGGAACTATCATTAATTGAATTAATAGAATTTTCCTAACTATGCACTTTCTTTATTTATCACTCAGTAGATAGATACACATTGCCATGTTTTTACTTCCATACATCCATCCCTATCACATGTTCTGCACTTTGTCTATTCGCACAAGAAGTGCTTCGTAAACTACTTTTTCATCCTGAGTAAACTTGATAATTAAAAAAAAAAGGTACTTAACTTCTGTTTTTTATTAAGAACTAAGCAATGAAATTCACATTGTTAACAAGGTTTCGTTGCAATTTAATTCCATATATAAAAAAAAGAAAAAAACAGATATCACTACCCATGTTATAGGACTATGCATTATTTCAAAGCATTAAAATATTAAACATAAAATCATGATTTTGAAAGCATTGAAATATTAAAATTAATGTGTATTCTCATTATTAATACAAAATATAAAGGTTTGAAGCTTTGGCTAATATTTTGAAAGTGTTAAAATATTAATCTTAACATATAAATTGTCACTAGTTTAGTTAATAGACAAAACGAGAATGTTTACTCTAATTCGAAACCGTAACACGTCTAATGTTTATTCTTATTAGTAGTCTAATTTTCAAATTTTTTTTCCAATAGTATAGTGTCAATACAATTCCTATGGATTTTATTATCTCCACATATGGATTTTATGCGAAGATGGGAAATCTTAAATTTGCAACAGAACAACTTGTGATCATAAGCAAAAATGTCACCGAACACCTTTTTCATATTGAATACCATTTCCGCACTTTAGCAAAATCAATTTCTTTTGCACAAAATAACTTTGTTAATCAACTTATTAAAGGTTATTTTCTTCACAAAGTCGAAGCCTTGTTTATGGAATTCTTTGTATAAATAGGCATATACACAGAAATGCAGATTAATCACACTGTGATAAGGAAGTTTTGACTCTCTCATTGTTAGAATTTGTGTACTTTTCATAATGAAATATTCTCATACAAGGAAAGTTGTTTGCAAAAGTATCGGCCCCTACTTCAGAAAAAATTTAAAATATGATGGCAATGAACATTATTTATATCTCATAGAAAAATTAATTATTTCTCATGTTTGATGTTATTGGTATATATTTATCAATAGCATAATACAAATTCTCAAACCATAAGTTTGTAATGTTAGGCAATACAATCACAGTAACAATAACGATATCAATTTTCAAATTTTAATTATCAGATCTATAGTTGAAATAAATAAATAAAATACAAAAGCGTATAATGTTAGATGCTAACCATTAAAAACTTTGATTTTGAATGTTATAGCTCTGATACCACTTGTTATAGGTCTAACCCAAAAAAGATATGAGAATACAAATAAACCCGAGAATAACAAGATCTGAAATAGATAGAAATACTTCTTTATTATCAAACCCTTAAGGTAGGGAAACACCATACAATCACTCCTTAAGGAAGGAGAACACTCCACAAGCCATATGCGTGTTCATACAAGAATAATTCTCTTCATATCTCTCCATGTGGAGTCTCTAGCCTATATATAGGCCTCATACATACAATACCATGCATCATTACCATGTTTTCCTCATACCATCAACTAATACCATGGGCCCCTTACATTATTATTCACTACTTGTGGTCCCTTACATGACATGCGTTAACCACCTTATTTATTACTATGGCCCATCCCATTATTACATTATTACCTTCGGTACCTCCCTTGGTACCCCATATTATCCCCCCTAGGTATATAACACTGAATGTGAATTACTTGTAGAAATAACGGAAATTCTTAATGGATCAGTTCGTTAGCTCATTCACTACATCATCTTGGAATCGTCTCTTTAAGAAATTTCTTATGCATCGACAAAGATTAAATATGTGAACTAAAATATGAAAAATGAACACTGCAAAAGAAAGGAAAGAACTACATTCAACAAGTATACTACGTGACATTAGTAAAATTAACAAATCATGATGATTGAATATTAGTAAATAAAAGAACAAATATGCAATGATTTGAGGACACTTAGAATTTTTGAAAGCATATAGGCTAATTATTTAACTATCAAATACCTCCTAAATGCACACCCTCTTGAAGAAATTTATTCAACTTATCCTGAATGAATTCTCTCATTGGTCCCATTCTAATATCTATCTTCGCATGTTGATCAAATAAATTATTTTTTATTTCCATTACCTCCTCTTAGAACTGAGCAGTGAACATAGATTTCCTGTTATTAACACTAACAGATTCAACTACCGATTTATCAATTTCTTCAGGAATTAAATTAGTTATAACATCAAATTTCTCTACCATTAACAATTTTCTCTTATGTAGTTCAAATTTTAGTGTATCTTTTCTAATCAATTCAAACTTTTGTATAATGCATGGACCGTCTATATCTACAATTTTCATGGCCTTTAGAAACACATCACTTCCTCTATTATTTATGCTCTGACATTTAGAAATAATTTTTTCTAGTTTACTGATTCTTTTGGAACATCCAACTTTAATTTGCCTCATTCAATTAACATTTGGCAGTTCTTTGCTTTTCTTGTCCAAATCAGGCAACAATTCAGGCTTTTAACTAAAATAAAGCAAGTCATTCTTAACAAAATGTTTTTCTTCATTAACATTATTTGTGAGAAAATCAACAAACGAGTTGAATTATTTTTCTAACAATAGAATAACACAAACTCCCTGTCATGCATGTTCAATGATTTCTAACCTTTGCCATATAGTACTAAATATATGGAATTTGACTATATGAACTAGTTGTAGAGCTCCAATATATCCGTGCAATGTGCTAGCAGTGGTAATTGTGAATTGTTGATTCTCTATTGTGATTGGAGTCATTAACAAAGGATTTGGATTTAAAACATTTTGAAACATCTCTATTGTTGCTTTTAGTACTAGTTTGTCTATGTTTCATTTCTCAATAAACTCTTCAAGTGCATTCCCGGTAGCTTCATGAAATGTTAAATCATCTATGACTACAATTATAGACATATAAAGAGTCGTTTTTTTTTCTATCAATAATTTTTTTTAAAGGCATCCTTACTTTTTAAATTTTCAATATTTTAATCTCTCTTTTATAGTTTTCATCTTGAAAACCATCAAACTAATCATTGAGAATAGAAAATTCTTTGGAAATTGTCTTCATTATTTTCTTCTTTTCATTTAAAGAAATACTCACCCAACTAGGTAGTGGAGTTTCAATCTCCTTGTTGATAGCTTCTTGACTGCTTCTTATTTGCAGAGGAATTTTGAATTTCTCCAAATGAGGCTTCTTTTCATCCCTGATAGTTGATAGTTTATGATGAATTAGCTATGAAACTTTAGTATATTTTCATTTTATTTCACTTGAAGATGAATGAAAAGTAGTTTCGAATATCCAAACAAAATATTGTGTACCTTTTTCACTTCTTTATTTACGCCTTGTTTCACTACTAATACTTGTTTCTTCAACAATTTATCTAATATCTGTTGGCCATTCTTCATTATTTTTTGTAGTATTGTGACTCTTTTTGCTTTCACTAGAAACTTTGTTCAACAAGCTCTCACATTTAATCACTCCTAGATGTCCAAAAAATAGGACTTCTGGATCAACATCTCATGAGCCTTCAACTAATTTTAAATTAAAACAATGCAAAGATCTCACAAACTCTACAAGCTAGCTTCTATTCTTCACAATTATATTCCCAATGATAAATGGAAAAGAAATAAATTGTTTCTTCTTTCTCTATTCAAATTTAATCTTCCAATAGTAATATTGTTTGTAGACTTTGGCAACAAAAGACGTGTCCATAAAAATTCTTGGAAGCAACAATGGTTTACCTAGAAACCCATAAACATGAATAATAGTATTAATTGCGCTTTATTCTATAAAATTTTTGAATAATAAACACATATTCAATGGAGATTATCTTGATCATGTACTATTATGGAATACATACACAATACATTAGCTCCTCTGCATTGATCATCAATATAGCAGCATCAATAACAATAAAACATCAAGAGCATGCACACATTAACACAGTATGTAACCCGGGGAAAGCTTACAACTGAAAACCCCACACTATCTGTATATTAATGATTGATAACATGTAACATTGCAATAGTAAATACTTCTCACAAGTATCCATCACTATCTCCACCTGTTACACACAATACAGCTTAGATCTGATCTCCAAATCTATTCCACTACTTGCCTGCCTCCACTGCTCAATACCTGCTCAAGGATGGATGAGAGTGGTTGAACCAAACTCATATTTACCTCAAAAGAATCACTCACACTGGGAATCACATGAGAAGATGCTATAATCACTTGGTATTGGCTAATTCTCATTGGCATAACTCAATACCATTCATTGTGCAAATCCTCACGCACAACTATAGTCACAACTGATAGCAATCTAATCCTCTAACACCTGTCCCTGCTGAATTGAACATGCACTGACATGCAACTGAGTTAACTAATGTATTCTTTAGTTGCATTATGAGTTAATAATTAGTTTAACAACTCATCATTAGTCTATTTGATGTTAGACTAACTACAACTAGTTTAACAAAGTCAAACTAAACACAAAACCATCAAGTCCACAATCAACTCCACCAAACTCAACTGATTGAGTTCTAACTGAAGTCATGCTACAAAAACTCTACTAACCCACAAAGAAAACATATTTCCTTTTGACAACTGCATGTGACACATCTATAGCTCAAACTGAAGTGTTCCAAGAGAATAAGATAAATTTTATAGTCTAAATATTATTATAATCTAATAATATTTGACTACTCTATAATTAGATTTGACAGTGTCACCGTTGTTGTCTAAAAATAGAAGTCCATCTATTTTTGCCAACTTGACCAATCATCCATAAACAGCATCTTGCAACTCATAGACATGATCCATATGTCTAAAAATAGACTTTGCGCCATAATTTGCTTGCGGGCCCACTTAGTGAA
>APFE030881720.1:0-12249 GCA_000404065.3 Pinus taeda | reverse complement strand
TCACTAAGCTCCATCATCTTGTTGCAATCTCAACACTCCCTCTCGACAAGATATGGATTATGAGCAACCCCTATCCTATCTCAGTGGTACTCAAATTTTCTCCTCGTGAGCGCCTTCGTCAAGATATCAACATCCTGATCCTCCGTTGGAATGTATGAAAGTAACATGATCCTCTACTGCACACAATCTTTGATATGATGGTACCTGATGTCCTTGCTGCCATATACTCAGCCTCTTGGGCTCCTTGCCCAATCTGCATCCATGAAGCCACATAGCTTCACCTCATCCTCCTGTCTGTACCACAATTCATATCCCGATGTACCTCTGTTGAGCCTGCACACATGTGACTCGCTGCTGAAGACCTCAAAGCCTTCGAGTTACTCAATGTACACCTCCTCCTCAATGACTCTGTTGAGGAACACAATCTTCACATCCATCTGATGAATGTGCCATCCCATCTGCGCTGAGAGAAAAAGAATCGTCTGTATGGAAGAATACCTTGTGATAGGTGCAAAGGTATCCTCATAATCAATCCCCTCTATCTGTGAAAACCCTTGGGCAACAAATCTTTCCTTGTACTTCTCCACACTCCTATCAGCTGCCTGCTTAACTTTGTAGATCCATCTCGAACCCACCAGTGATTTCCCTTCCAGTCTAGGAACAATCTCCCATGCACTGTTTCTAACAATAGAATCATACTCTTCCACCATGGCGTCTACCCATGCGGGATCCTCCACAGCTTCCTCGAAAGAGGATGGCTCAGTCACAACACACTTACTCATAAGAGCCATGTATCTAGTGTACCAATCAAGTGACTGTCTCTGTCTACGTTTGGCTGTAGGTGGTCCTACAACTTTCTCTGCATCTTGAGCTAGTTGCTCAACTTCTGTCAAGCGCTTTCACCCTCTAATGGTTGGCGCTGCTTGAGTGGTCTCTTCCACTCCATGAACCTCGTCCTATGGATGATCCACATCCTGAAGCTCATCCTTAGGAATTAATAGCTCCTCATCTGCATGCAAGTGTAGCTCTCTCTCAAGCGAACACTTCATGGCTTTCTCCTCCTAAAATTTTATATCCCGTCGCACAACAGTTTTACCATTGACTGGAAGATACACATGATAGTTGTGGGGCGTATTAGTGTACCCCAAAAATATCCCAACCTCAGCAGTTGGCTCCAACTTCTTCCTGGCATCCTTCATCACATGCATGTAAATGTTAGCACCAAAAACCCTCAAAGGAGAAAGATTAGGCTTCTTACTAGAATAAGCCTCCTCAGGTGTACTCATGCCAGGTATCTTATGAGCACAACAGTTCTGCACTTAAACTTTTGTATTTCATGCTTCCGCCCACAAGTGAAGGGGTAGGCCCTGATCGTGCAACATCGCCCGTGCAGCACCCACGATCGTTCTGTTCTTCCACTCAGCTACCCCATTCTGCTGTTGGTTATGGGGAGCTATGAGCTCTCTTCGAATCCCTTCTACCTTATAGAAATCCTCGAACTCGTCCGAGATGTATTCACCACCATTATCGCTCCTAAGAGCCTTCACCTTCTTCCCTGACTCCTTCTCGACTAGTGCTTTGAATTCACAGAACTTTGAATATGTCTCACTCTTCTTCTACATGAAGAAGATCCAGCACTTACGAGAGAAATCATCAACAAAAATCACATAATACCTCTGTTTTGCTATCGAAGCATCTGAGAAAGGTCCACACAGGTCTGTGTGAATTCTCTCAAGGATCGTCGTGGCATGGCTATCCTTCTCGTGAAAGGTGGCTTTCACAAACATCCCTAAAGTACACCCCTTGCGCTGATCTGACTGCACAAGTGTGAGTTTAGGAAGCCATGTAGTGATCTGCTGCAGTATCTTCAAGGCTCCATGGTGAAGGTGACCCAATCTCCTATGCCACAACTCGCCATCATCCCGGCTCACCAATCCTTCTGCCTTGCCTGCCATTGCCACGCATCCATCTACATGCAACTGATAAAGGTTCCTTACTCGAATGCCTATCTTCCGGGTCTCACTAGTTTTCTTGGTGCGCAGGAAAGCTTTTCCCTTGCTGAAGACAACATCACACCCCTTGTCTTCTAACATCGCCACAGAGATAAGATTCTTCTTCTGATCAGGAGCTCATGACCAAGTGTCGTAAAATGGTCAAAAATGAAAGTGCTCAGAACTAGTTTAAACTTGAGTGAATGGCTAGAGCTCATTCTCCTGATTTTGGTGCCACAAATGGTTCCAAAAATGGTCTCCGTATGTAGACGTTATGCCAAAAACAAAATCACCCAATGACTCTTAATTTTTTTTATTAAAAAAAATAGAATATTCTGCAGAATATTCTTGGGAATATTCCTTTTGGGCAAGCCAATCAAAATCCACCACGTGGTAGGCTTAGAGGACACCACGTGGCAAGGTGACATCATCATATATATATGTGGCACATTTCAAAATTTTGTGGGCGGACGGAGGATTGAACACATGACCTCCCATGTATTAGCACTTCGTCTTACCGTTGGGTCACAACAACGGTTCTTGTTATATGAGCGCACTAAACTATAGTTAAGGTTTAAAACTCATTTGGGGTGGGAAAAGAAGGTGTCCAGCCCCCCATACCATGTGACCTTCCGCCCATAACCACGGGCCATAACATATAACCACCAGTTCAGCGCGTAATCCAAGGAAAACTGCCAGTTGGATAAATGCGTTCACATGTGCATTAAAGACAAACAGTTAAATCTGGTGGTCAGGTCAGGATTTGGTGGAGGATATGACAGAGCACTCCAAAAATGGCAGAATTTCCAAATTTAGTGGGATTATCTGGTAGTTAGCCAATTTTATCTCGAGTTTTTCTAGGGCAGACTAGAGAAACTTTAATGAGCCATAACTTTGGCTAGTAAAGTCTTTTTTGGATGAATTGTTTTTCTATTTTGGGGCTCTTCGACCTTCTAAAGCCATTGGAATAGGTTTCACAACCATCTGAGGTCATTTGCATGTGTTTCTGCCTCGTGAAAGTTCCAAGAGCCACTAGGGCCAAATCAGTTTGGGAGCTGCATTGCGAATTGTGAAGCCATTGAATGTGGAACGAAGGTCCATTCCGAAGGAATTCAGCATTTTGAATCCATTTTTACATATTTTTTTTTCCGATTGAGGCATTCTTCTCATTGTTTAGCTTCAAGGAAGGTTTTAGGGCCACTACATTTCAGTGCTTGAGCTGTTTGGGGGCTATGTTCAACCATTTTTGGTGATTCAAAAGCCTATGTCTATTGGTTTCGACCTTCTGAGTCTAATGGAAGAGGTTTCAGAACCAATTGAGGTCATCTTCACCTCGAAATTCTCCATGAAAGTTTATAGGGCCACTAGGGCCAATTGGGGAAAGCACTGTATAAGGTACAATTTCACTGTTTAGTTCCTGGGAAAGAGCATTTTTAGCTAATTCATATCTTCCGATTCTATATTTATAGTTAGATCTATATTTCAAGACATCCATATTCTTGTATTAGCCTTTGTATCATTTTTAATACAAGAGGACAAGCCTAGTTGGAGAGGCTTGGTCCAGCAGATGTAGCCCAGAAGGGGTGAACTGCTTTATCAATTTGATGTCTTTATTTGCTGAAGATGATATGCTAAACAAAATTGATATAAAGTGTTAAACAAGAAATATACATAACTTGCATACACACATAATCACCTATTCAGCTACAGAAAGTTATTTTTCTTATTACGCAAGACATCAAACTTCACGTATGTGTATGTCAAAGACTTCTAATTGTTTACTTAGTTATCTCTTTAGGCAGAGCCTGTAGAGGGCCAGCTAGCCTCTAGAACTCGTCCTCTCTTTAGAGGTGACATGTCCATTGAATGCCCCTACAGTCTATATCTGTATAAGAAATAAGAAGTTTTCACCTTTTTAGCGGTCACTTGGAGTGTATAACTCACATTTGAAATTATGGAAAATGGATACCTTGCACCCTTAAACAAGTACATTCCATTTTTAGATCAGATTGTATTAGAGCTCGGGTTGAGCATTTGTTTGTGCAAAAGGTGTTAAAGCAGTGTAAGAGATTGACTGTTTTATTTGTTGCAAATGGTTGCTTGAATAAGAAGGGGGTTTTTGTTTGAAATTTGGTTAAAGCTTGTCATTTGATTGAAAGCTTTGAGAAATCTTATTTGGAAGTTTCTCTTGTTTAATTGACCATTTACATAATGTCAACTTCTTCCACAAGTGAAGTTTCCTCCTTCACAAAATTATTTAATGATGACATGAAGAATGAGTTTATTAAGGTGAAGGACATGGTGCACATTCTCTTTGAGGATCAAAGAGAAGGTGTTAAGCTTCATGCACAATTGTTGGCTATGAAGGATGAGAAGGAAATAGTTCTCCAAAGACTGCATGACATGGAGAAACAACTCCTTCAAGCTCAAGAAGCTTTGTCCAAGAAAATGCATGAGGATGAGGTAAATCATTCAAACTTGTCTTCAATTTCCTCAACTGAAAAGTGTGTTGGTTCTTTTGAGAAACATACCAGAGGCATAGGGTCCAAGTTGATGTCCAAAATGGGATATTAAGAAAAAGGACTGGGAAAACACGCACAGGTTATAGTTGAGCGAATAATGGTTGAGGTAAGGCCTAAGAATTTGGGTCTTGGCTATGGACAATCCTATGGAGAAAGTTCCAAAGTAGCCATGAAGGTAATTGAAATAGTTCCTAGAAGGAGTTTCATTTCAAGTTCCCTACCTCAAGTTGGTAAAGATGGTATTCTTGTGGAATGCAATAGTTTGAAACATACCTTGCAGAAGAAGGTGTGCATAAGCATGCACTTGAACAAGAGAATTGTGGAAGCTCTAAAACCATTGAAGGGATTGATGGTGTTCCAAAAGGAGCTTCTTCTTCATTTGATTCACCTCCTCATGAAGGTAATGAAGGTGAAAGAGAAAGGTATAAATCTAATTTCAATCATATTTCTTTGATCATGTAAAAACATGGTAATTTCCACATAAGCATTGGAAAATAATTGCATGTTCTTTTTGTGGTTTGGTTAACCATAGTGTTTCTAGATGTTGGAAAAGAATGGCAACATACAGGAAAATTTTGAAGGAAAGGAGGCAAGAAGCCAAAGTTCCATTGAACAATGCAAATCATGCTATCAAGAAGATGAACATGTGTTGCACTTATTGCCATAAGCATGGAAATGCTGCTGAAAGGTGTTGGACTCTGAATCCAATAATGCTTCCATGAAAGTTGAAGAAATTGGAGAAAGAGTATGGCAAGGATGGGAAGGAAGTTTCCATCATTGAGATGTGTCAGGATGATAGACATGTTGATATCAATGTGCAGTTAAAGGAAGCGCCTTTGAAATGGATTGGTAAGAAATGGTTAGAATTCTTATCCAATTAAAGTTGCATGTCTTTTGATTGAATGCATTTCTTTGTTAAGGGAATGGAAGTTGCAGGATGGTAAAAGATGAGCATGATACTCACTAGTTTTGTAACAATGCTTTTCATTTCAACTCTTGTCACCCATATGTGTTTTTATTGGGTTGATGTACCTGTTGGTCTTTGCAAAAGAAAAGTTGAAGTTGCACCTATACATAGATGTTGTAGGTGTGTTTATCGAACTATATATAGTTCATTGTTTTGATACATACATGTGTTTGTAAATGTATCTTGTGCTTGGTCGACTAGTGTCGCTTGTGAGCACACTTCTACATTGTCGATTGTGTCACATGTTTCATCCACTTGTGTCGATTGTGGTGCACATGTTTTTTCAGCTTGTGTCGATTGTGCCACTTATGTTGTCGACTTATGTCGAATGTGGCGCACATGTTTTGTCGACTTGTGTCGGTTGTGTACAGACTTGTTATGTTGATGGTTGAGTCCATTGTTCAGCATATTTCAGGAGAAATTATTGTTGATGATTGTCTTGTTGCACAAGGTACCTTTGGTGTCATTTGGTGCAGGGAAAGAAATTGGTGCAAAGCAGTGCACAATTCTATGAGTTGGAAAAGCATGCAAGCAAAGACGGCTCAAATTTCAACATGGGTCTCTACTTCTTTTGAGAACTTTTGCAGCAAGTATCCCAAGAATTTGCGATGAGCATTTGCAGTACATTCAACATGTTATAGCCGGTAAAAGCCTTCTCATTTGGGAGGCAGCTCTTCTTCTGCAGCAGAGGTGCCATGGATGGGCATCGTGATAGTTGGCAAGCCCACATGTTCAAAGGAATATTTCAGCTCATATATCAGCAAGTATCATTGCTGGTTTCTGCAAATTTTAAGTTTGCCTGACGAAAAAGCTTGGTCGGGATTCAACAAGTACTTGGCTTATGCAGCAAAAAGTCGCCATGACGACAGTTGACAAGGCAGGACATTCTGGCATCAGTATGCTCTTTTGGCTGAATGGAAGAGGATATTTATGTTCCTCAAGTGCTGTACAGTTTAGTTCAAAGATTCAGTAAGCTTTTGGGGACCAAAATCCTTCTCATTTGGGAGGTGTGATCAGGATCTCATGAACAAGTGTCGTAAAATGGTCAAAAATGAAAGTCCTTAGAATTTTTTTGAACATAAACAACTGGATAGAGCTCATCCTCCTAATTTCGGTGTTGCAAATAGTTAGAAAAATGGTCTCCATATGCAGAGGTTATGCCAAAAACAAAATCGCCTAATGACTCTTAATTTTTGATTTTTTTTTTTCTTTTAAATTTAAAATAGAATATTCTGTAGAATATTCTTAGGAATATTCCTGTTGGGTAGGCCAATCAGAAGCCACCACGTGGCAAGGTGACATCAGCATATATATGTGGTGCATTTCAAAATATTTTGGGTGGACGAAGGATTGAGCACACGACCTCCCATGTATTAGCACTCCGTCTTACCGTTGGGTCACAACAATGGTTCTTGTTATATGAGCACACTGAACTGTAGTTAAGTTTTAAAACTCATTTGGGGTGGGAAAAGAAGGGGGCCAGCCCCCCATACCATGTGACCTTCCGCCCATAACCACGGGCCATAACATATAACCACCAGTTCAGCGCATAATCCGAGGAAAACTACTAGTTGGATAAATGCGTTCACATGTGCATTAAAGAAAAATAGTTAAATCCGGTGATCAGGTTAGGATTTGGTGGAGGATATGGCAGAGTGCTCTAAAAATGGCGGAATTTCCAAATTTAGCGGGGTTATTTGGCAGTGAGCCAGTTTTATCTGGCGTTTTTCTACGGCAGACTGGAGAAACATTAATGAGCCATAACGTTGGCTAGGAATGTCCTTTTTCGATGATTTTTTTTTTTGATTTTGGGGCTCTTAGTCCTTCTGAAGCCATAGGCATAGGTTTCACAGCCATCTGAGGTCATTTGTAGGTGTTTTTGCTTCGTGAAAGTTCCAGGAGCCACTAGGGCCAAATTAGTTTGGGAGCTGCATTGGGAATTATCTAGCCATTGAATGTGGAACGAAGGTCCATTCTAAAGGAATTCAACATTCTAAATCCATTTTTCCAGCTTGTTTTTTTGTTGAGGTATTCTTCTCACTATTTAGCTTCAGGGAAGCTTTTAGGGCCATAAGGGCCATTTCAGTGCTCGAGCTGTTTGGGGGCTATGTTCATCCATTTTTGGTGATTCAAAGGCCTATGTCTACTATTTTCAACCTTCTGAGTCTAATGGTAGAGGTTTCAAAGCCAATTGAGGTCATCTTCACCACGAAGTTATACATGCAAGTTTAAAGGGCCACAAGGGCCAATTGGGGAAAGTACTGTATAAGGTACAATTTCACTGTTTAGTGCTTGGGAAAGAGCATGTTTAGCTAATTCCTATCTTCTGATTCTATATTTACAATCAGATTTGTCTTTCAAGACATTCATATTCTTGTATTAGCCTTTGTAACATTTTTAATACAAGAGGAAAAGCCTAGTTGGAGAGGCTTGGTCTAGCAGATGTAGCCCAGAAGGGGTGAACTGCTTTATCGTTTTGATGTCTTTATTTGCTGAAGATGATATGCTAAAAAAAATGGATATAAACTGTTAAACAACAAATATACATAACTTTCATACACACATAATCACCTATTCAGCTGCAGAAAGTTATTTGTCATATTTCGCAAGACATCAAACTTCAAGTATGTGTATGTCAAAGACTTCTAAGTGTTTACTTAGTTATTTCTTTACGTAGAGCCTGTATAGGGCCAGGTAGCCTCTGGAACTCATCCTATATTTAGAGGTGACATGTCCAATGAATGCCCCTACAGTCTATCTCTGTATAAGAAATAATAAGTTTTCACTTTTTTAGAGGTCACTTGGAGTTTTTAACTCACATTTGAAATTATGGAAAATGGATACCTTGCTCCCTTAAACAAGTACATTCCATTTTCAGATCATCTTCAATCTTGGAACATGCATGAATTCCTTCAATATGAAGGGTTCACCAGACTCCCTCTCAAAGGAAATGGTACTGATAATGGTCACATTGTATCTACCATCATCGCCCATCTCGATGTGCACTCCAAGGTCTTTGTCCTCCAGATCAGAAAACAAATCTCTATCTCCCGTCATGTGAAAAGTCACACCACTGTCCAAGAACCACACCAATCCCATCAAACTTGAAACCAAGCATGCGATCAATGAAAAATCAAGCTCAAACTGTGAGGCTAGATCCTCTCCTACTGCAGATCCAGTAGCTTGCTTGTTCTTCTTCTTCTGCCGACAATCAGTGGCATAGTGTCCATGCTAGTGACAGTGAAAACACTTCACCTTGGACATGTCCTACTTCTTTCCTCTTGTACTAGACTGAGAAGCTTTCTTTCTCTTCCCTTTCTTTGCTTTAGTAGCCAAAGCACAATTTTCTTCATCAGCTCCCTTTGATGAAGATCCATCCCTGGTACTCCGCCTGATCTCCTCCTCCACAAGATCTGACCACAGTATTTCCCATCCTGGCAATTTCTCCTGACCATTTTTAGAGTCCTAATAGGAATGCTAACTCTTTGGAAGACCAAGGAGAGCCAAGCTCACCAAGTCCTCATCATCGACAATAACCCCCACACTTCCCAGCTCATCTCGACACTGAGTGAACTTCGTGAGATACTTGGGCATACTTTCACCCTTCTCGCATTTGATGTTTCTGAGTTTATCTTTGAGCGCTAGCTTCCTCTGATCGCTCTTGCTTTGGAATAATTCCATGAACGATTTCCACATCAAATATGGAGTATCCTTTCCATGGAGGCTGGACACAATGTGATCCTTCATGCCCTCCAACAGAATCCTTCGACATTTTGTGGTCTTCTTTTGCCAAGCATCAGCTTGAGTACCATCAATAGGCTTTGGGAGATCCGTCTCTATGAACTCCTTCAGCCTGTTATCATCCAATATTGCCTCCATCCTATTCTTCCATGCAATATAGTTTGTATTGCCCTCAAGGGCATACTCCAATCGAAATCTTCTGAAAGACATCTTAGTTTTGACACCAAGAAAACATTGTTGCAAACTCGAATTCCACCAACTCCAACTCAACCTCTTCCAATCTAGAATTTGTGAGAACAAGGTATTTCTTGTACAAAGATCAATTGTATGGGAATTCACCGGATATCTCACCTTCCAAAGGAATGATGAATCCAGAGGCTACCTAGCCCGATTACAGACTCTGCCTGAAGAAATAGAATGTAAACACTTCCTGAATAGTAGATCTAATGATCAACAGCTCTGATACCATGTAAAAATAATGAATAATAAACACATATTCAATGGAGATTATCCTGATCATGTACTATTGTGGAATGCATACACAATACATAAGCTCCTCTACATTGGTCATCAATATAGAAGCATCAATAACAATAAAACATCAAGAGCATGCACACATTAACACAGTATGTAACCTAGGGAAATCTTACAGCTGAAAACCCCACACTATCTATATATTAATGATTGAGAACATGTAACATTACAATAGTCAATACTTCTCACAAGTATCCAGCACTATCTCCACCTGTAGAATTGAGGCTTCTGTGATCCATCATAATTGTAAGAAGAGCTTCGGCGTAAATCACATGAAAAAGACCTTTGTCGACGCGTTTCGAACCAACTAGTGTGGTTCATCGTCTGGACAAGTTGAAGAAACAGATCTGGCCTAGCATGTTAAATAGACAAAGCAGAGACTCCAACGACTACAAAACGGCTATTTTTGACTCTTGGACCAAGGTAAAAATTATATTAATAAATTCAATATTCTCATTATTTTTATAATATTAATATTATTTTATTTCTAGAAATAATAAATTAAGGTAAAATGAGTATCACAAGTAATTTATTTAATTAAATAACTTTATGTTATTAAAATAGTAATACTAAAGGTTACTTAAATTCTATTCATATTCCTAAAAATAGGATGTTAGGTTAAAATAAGAATAAATGAATACATATACAATTTTAATGGTAATAAGTTATTAAATTAATAACTAACTATATATGAATGTTTATTAAAGGTATGATAATTTGTTTGTAAAATTATATTCCTTACCATTGATGTAATATCCTATTTTATCTGTTTATAAAATTATTAAATTTACAATTAATAATATCCATCTTACGAGGTTGGATCGAAAAGTAAGTGTGAATGTTTATTAAATTTTAACTAATTTAATGAGATTATATATATATATATAATTTGTGATAGAAAAATATTTGGAAAAGCCAAAAAGAGGTGAAAATAAAAGTTTAAAGTGAAGCAATCACACAAATAAATAAGACTAACATTAACATAACATTTATATATACCTATAATAATGACCAACTGAATAAAATAATAGACAAGCAAAGGACCTCCATCAGCCCTCATCAAAGAGAAAATCTTATATCTACATAAAATATGAATATTAATCATAAAAATTACCGGAGGAACAAACTAAGAAGGCCAAAATATGGGTCACACTCGGTGGATTTTTCAATAGGATTGAGTTGACCAATTAGAAACACTGATTTTAGGCTAGTAAACTGATAAGGAGGGTTGATTTAAAGTTTTTGGGGTTTTTGGTGGCAATTGGAGGGAGTGCAATATGTTAGCACTTGAGATTTCACCTAGGCTGAGATAGACAAACCTCAAAGCTATATCAAACCATTTCACCTCGTACCTAGCCCTATGAGGTATGAGAAGGCTCTCTCGGGTCACACTCGATGGATTTTTCAATAGGATTGAGTTGACCAATTAGAAACACTGATTTTAGGCTAGTAAACTAATAAGGAGGGTTAATTTAAAGTTTTTGGGGTTTTTGGTGGCAATTGGAGGGAGTGCAATTCAGGGTGCGGGGATTGAGCTCAGTTTTTTGCAGGTGGGTCTTTGGGGCAAGGTAGGAGTTTATGCTGATGCCTTTAGCTGGAATAGATGATCAAGGAGGAAAGAAGAGAAGCTAACGAGGGAAAACAATGAATTCGAATCCTCTTTAGACAGTGGAAAACATAAATATTAAACAAAATTGAAAGCTCAGCATGGCATGCATGAATTCAAACTTTATCACTTCTTTTGTTTAATTAGCAGCAAGAGATTTAATAGATGGAACACATAAACACACTTACAATGAAAAGTAGGAAACACACCATCAACATAATAATCCACAAGAATCCACAATGAAGTCTGCAAAACCCTGGCCTTCCTTTTCCTCAAATTGCAGAAATACAAGTCAAAATATACAATAGAACTTCTCCCTCTAGAGTCCAACCATGAAAATGAGAAAGAGAAGGCATAATATAGAATGTCTAACTCTTTTTCCCCACTTAGGGGTCAAGCTCAGCTTCCCTAGGAGCTGTTTGCAACTAATTTCTAGTAATCAATTCACTAGATTAATAGGCGCTTTTCCCCACAACTTGCCTCTAAAACTTGGAAACTGAATACATGCATTAATATTTACTGATTTCATCAAAGAAGCTTTCTAGAAGTGGGTTAAAGATAGAGTAAAAGTATCTAATGCCATGAAATTTACACAAGAATCCATCATTTACATGCCCAAATAGTCAACCAAGGTGAAAACAGTGCTTTGCTGGCCGAACTGGTCAAAACTGGCAAAATTTGTCTGAGTGGTCGCGCCCCTGATCTTGATTGGTCGCGCCCCTTTGCAGCTCTGTTTGAGGGCCTTCCCGGTTTCCAAATAAGGTGCAGGATAGCTCGTTGGAAAGGTCCGGAAGTCTACTTTCCAACACAACTGTAATTTCTGAATTTGGAGTTGATTTAACCCCTCAAACATCAAATCTCCCAAGACTGCTTTCTGCAACTCAAAAA
>APFE030881716.1:0-27649 GCA_000404065.3 Pinus taeda | reverse complement strand
TGTATATAAGGTGACTTATGGAGTAAATATAAAAAATGCTTTATTTATTTACCATACCTCTCATTTATTTATATTTTTATTAATTTACCATACCTCTTTTTATAAATATGGTATTTGGGCCTTTGGCCCATAGGATTCACTTAAATAAAACCTATTCTTGAAAATGGGCGAATGGAAGGTTGTAACTCCTAATTTCAAGGACTAACTTTACTTTTTTTACCCTCTCCCTTAAAATAAGGTGGGCTATTTGAGGTGATTTGTAAAAATGTACTATGATACAAAATATTCGCCCACTAAAAATTTTAAACCACTTAATTTCACCAAGGGGCGAACATTCGCCCCTAAAATCACCGCTATTTTTGTGAATTCAATGGAGTGAGTACGACTGCAAGTTGCCCTGGCCGGAGTTTGGACTTTCGAGCTTGTGGAGATTATAAATTTATAACGTTACACTGTTCACACCATATTAAACATATATATAAAAAAAAAAAAATTAAATTTTTTTTTTAAAACTTTTAATTTTTTAACATATGAATGGCAAGTTGAGCATGACGTGGAGGTTTTAGATTAAAACGTATTTTACGGGTAAAAATACGAAATATGAGCATACGGGGTCAAATTTAACCCCTGACTCCCATAATGTGAATGGATGATATCAATTGCCTAAAAGTCAATTATTTATTTAGTTCTTTGAGGAAACCACAATTCAATTAATGATTTAGCTTTTATGTAGTATGAAATATTTTTGAGCTTATTTAAATAATGCTAATACTAAATGAATAATATAAGAAACATTGAGAATCCCTGGTATACCTCTTATCTTCATCAAAATCTTGAACATAACCCTCTATTAAATTCCCAATTGAATAACAAGTATACATTTTTTTAAGATAAAATAAATATTTCAAAAAAAATACATGAAAGCCATTTCAACTTAAAACTAAATCTATGTAAATTAAACTACAATAATTCGACCTAGAACTCACAAACTTTTCCAAAATTGTTGTACCATTAACAAATCCAATCCAATCAAAATCCACCAGGCACAAAAATTCAAGTAACAATTCTCAATTCAGAATTTTGAAGAAACGTGTGACCTCGATGTTATAGAAAAAATTTATTAAAGTTTTAAGAAATTTGTTTAACAAAAGCATTAAATTGTACCGGAATGTAAAACACTATATTTAAATTAATGATAATAAATAAACAATTTACTGAGTATAATATTAATATTTTAATGATGTTTTTTTTTAACAATAAAAGAAGATATTCGGACATTAATTTTGAAATTTGCATTAAAAAAAAGAGTGAACATGTTAGAAGTTGTCAATTATCTTTTTATATTTTTGGTACAATGGTTAAGGTTGGTTCTTTTGGCTTGGTTTATTTTTCTTAATTCATGTTTTCGGAAAAAATATTTAAAAGGAACTTTTTGTTTTATGTAAAAATTTCTTATGTAATTTTTTTAAAAGTTGTGGACATATTTAAAAAAAAATGCAGGTAGCCATTTATCCATATAAATCCATAAAGGCAATAAGAAAACATGAAACAAATAGAGAGTGATTTGAATGATTAGATAATAAATCTCTATGAGTTGACTATTGTAAATCTCTTTTGAACAATAAAATTATCCCATAGATATTTAGTTCAAAAAAAAGTTTTACCATATTAAACACTGTGAATTTCAGTGTTCAACTATTTTACTATCTTGTTTATTTTCCATTATTTCTTGCAATTTCAATTTATTTAAAAATTATATTTTGATTGTTCAACTCAACAAAACATATATGAAAAATACATATAATTTATTTTTACTAGAAAATTACTATTCACAAAAATATCAAATAATTAAAACAATCTCTTTATTCTTTTGGATTATCTAACCTTAAGCTTGAAACGCAATATTGAGATTTTTTCTATACCAAACCTTAGCTTGAAACGCAATATTGATATTTTTTCTATACCATATTGTAGATATTTTACAAGTTTTTTTGGGTTTAAATATTATTTTACATATTTTGGCCTTTCACCCTGAATCTTGATTACTTTAGCTCTTTCATTTCATTATTAAAATAACTTTTAATTCCTAATTTTACTAGCATTTCTAATTTTAATACAAATTTTTCATTTTAACAATATTTATTTAGTTTAAATTTATTTAAATAAAATTGTCTACGTTATAATTTTAAATTCAATTTCGTTATTTATCACCTTTTAATAAATATGACATATATGAGAGTCAATTACATTTATCAATTTTAATTTGTAATCATATATAAATCCACTCTTCACAGAAAACGTTAGGATGGCGCCATACGATTTACATGATGAACAATTATATTGTGCTTTGCGTGAAATGATTATAATTAAAACCATGGTCACTTTTACAGTGCACATAAAATTCATTAATGTGTTATCAGTGAAATTTCACTAGCTTGATTGTATTAAAGTATTTGTTTTGTACAATAGTTAACATCCAAAACTAAATTGAAGATATAAGAAAAAACCAACTATATTAAATGTGAGTATAATCTGCGTAATAAGAAAAATAACCAACTATATTAAAAATTAGTATAAGCTAAATAATGATTTAAAAATACATCAGCAAACCACCGAAAAATAATTACCACTAACGTGAAAAAGGGTTACAAGAAAATTGGTTTTCATTGACATGAAGAGGGATCCGTGCTCTGGATCGGCCACTCTAACCTAGCCACCAAAGTCGAACTTTCTTCATTGACTTTTGGAACTTCAGTCGTTAAGATGAATGCACTTCGATGACATTTTTTCTCCATGCATACATTGTTTGTTTGCCTATGAATTAAGCTTTGATGGTGATATCATTTCCTTTCAGTAGTTTTTCTAATAAGCAGAATTCCGTGGGGAAGATAAAAAATTTTAAAAATGAATTCGCTATGGATACACACAAATGTTTAAAATGCGAATTTAAATTTGTTTGCATATAAATTATAGCTTGATATAAAGTATAGCCAGATGTTGATACGTTGTTTTTCATTTTTATAGTTGATGTTGATACCTTGATTTTCTTTCTTCACGAAAATATAAAATAACAAAAATATTTTATATAATTTGTTTTTGAAAATTTAATATCATAATGATTGAACGTAGAGAATATGTAATTTGTATGTTTAAAGTGGGAATTAAAATTTGTTTGATACCTTGCTTTTCTCTTTCTTTTTTTAATGAAAATATAAAATATTAAAAATATTTTATATAATTTGTTTTTAAAAATTCAAGATCCAATGTAAAAATTATGTAATTTGTTTTTGGAAAACTCAATAATGTAATGATTAAATGTAGAAAATGTACAATTTTCTTTTAAGAAGTTCAACAAAAATATACAATTTACTTTCACAAAATCCATCATTGAATGTGTTTTTTTTTCATAATAACTTTTAAACCTAAAGAAAATTGTTTAGGAATAATCATCATTCTCAAAATGTAACTCAAGTACTGATTTGTAAATTGTTTGGGAATAAACACCATTCCCAAAATGTAAATCAAGTACTGATTTGTTTTCTATATGAATTGTAGCTTCATTTTGACACTTCACCTTTCCTTTGTTTCCTTTAGCTTTAGGACTTTGAACACGAAAGCAAAAAAATGATTCCATTATGGAAATACACGAATATTCAAACATGTTAATTAAGGCACTGGTTTGTGTCCATGTGACTAAATGTTTAGTGTGAATATCTCCTTTTTTTTCACTTCACTTTGAGAATTTCAGTGGAAAAGCAAAAGATGAATATTGATATATGTAAATTAAGGTACTGATTTGTTTGCATGTGAATGAGTGGTTGATGATGATACGTGACCTTTGTTTTCGCTTAAGTTTGAGATTATATGAGAAAAACTTGAAGTCTGAATCTTCAAACATGTGAGTTAATTCCTTAATACACTCATTTGTTTGTATGTATAAATTTGTATAAATTTATAATTTATTAAAAATATTTTTAAATTTTAATATTTTATTTTAAAAATTATTATCTCAATTATCTTATAAATAATTTATTTATTATTTTATTAATTAGTTTTTTTCACATTAAATAATTTATTTTATATTATATTAATTAAAAATATTATAGTATTAATTATGTTATTGAAGTGAGGCTTCTGTGATCTATATCAAGTTTATGAGAAAAAATATTTTGGTTTAAATCACATGATAGTGCATTTGTGGACCCATTTCAAATGAAAGAGTGTCGTTCATCATGACAAGTTCATGGCTACAAATTAAATAGGGAGAGCATATCTTCCAATGGCTAGGTTTGAGTGATCATGGCTAATCAATGAAACCTAGCCGTTGGAAGATCTACTCTCCCTATTTAATCTGTACCCATGATCCCATTCTTCAACTTGTCCTAACGATGAACCACTCTCGTTTCGAATCAACTTGTCGTGACTATGAACCACACTCATCACACTCATTGGTTCGTTTCGAATCAACTTGTCGTGACTATGAACCACACTCATTGGTTTGAAATGCGTCGACAAATGCACTATCATGTGATTTAGACCGAAATACTTTTTATAAAAATCAATTATGTTATTAAATAATTTATTTTTTTTCTATTCATTAAAAATTTATTATCTCAATTATGCTATTAATTAATTTATTTATTATTCTATTTAATTAAAAATAATACAATATTTTAATATTTGTTATAAATATAATTTTAAGGAAATATTTTTTTTATCAATATAATTAATAAATTTATTTATTTATTTATTTTTATTATTTTCACACCACTTTATCACTCGATAATTGAATAATTTCACAATAAAATATAATTGAGTGTTTAATTGAGCCAAGAGAATCATTCTAAAATCCATATGAGGGGGTGTTTATGTTTGTCAATTCATCTCTAGTTGGAGTTAAGACATGCATCTTTAATCTAAAAATAAATAAACTATACTCCAAATAGAAAAATAATGTCCATTATAATAAATAAAAATGAATGCCCACCGGGCTTTGGATTGATTGTGAATGGGTGTGCTGTTAAGGCACTCCTTGCGATAAGTCACCAGTTCAAATTCCCCGTGGGTACTTAGGTTAGTCTAAAAAAAAAATGAATATGTTGTAAATTAATGAGAAGTAAAATAAAAAAATTTGTGAGTAATATATTTAAACCTTATACTTTAATGTCAGTTACAATAAAAATAAATAAAAATATATGTTGTAAAAGTAATTAGAAAAAAAAAATTATGAGTAAGATGTTTAAACCTTATAGTTTTCAAAATTATTTTAATGTAAGATTTAAATAAATTATTTGAAAATCTATGTTAACTAATTTATGTCATATCAATTTCATATATATATATATAGAAAACAATTGGTTCAAATAAATTATTTTAATATTGTGTATAAAAAATTATTGAATGTGGTTTATCAATTAAATAATATAATACAAATTAATATAGATATATACTTAAAAATGTATTAATAATAAAAAGACCATTTCAATTTGTGCTATAAAATGTCTCAATATAAATGTTATATAAAATATTTTAATGCCAATTATATATCGTTTTAAAATAATTATGTATATATCATCAAAATATGTTTTATGGTTAAAAATTTTATTTCATCCCATATATATTTTATATAGCATTTAAACATACAAGACAATAAAATATTACACATTGTATTTTGCACTCTAAAATAATTTAGATTTAAAAAAATCTAATCCTTTAATCTCATATTAAATATGTACTCCATTCTAAACTGATGTTAAATCCCTACTTTAATCCTAATTCAATCCTTAGATTCATCACATCCACAACAAACCAATATACGTTATACATTGTTTATATCTACATAAATATGTGGATATCGTGAGCGGATTCATTAGTATCATTAATAAAACATAATAATGATGGATTAGCCATTATGTTCGGTTTATTACACTATATCCATAATTCACCTATCCATTAGTTTGAAGCAATATGTGAATAATTTAGTGTATGTCTGAGCTAGGCAAACGGTTAGAAGGCTACTTGGTATGAGTGGAAAGATCAAATTTATTATACTATTTAATTCAATTTATTAATAATAAATATTATTAATTAAGAACGAAATTCCATAACCAAATTATTTAAGTTAATTTTCTTATTAATTTTTTAATAAAATTTATTTAACTCAATTTATTTGAAATAATATCTTAAAAATATTTAATAAATAACTTAATTTTAAATTTCTCATCTTAATTTTAACCTTTAAAATTATGAAAGATCAAATTTGATAGAATTTTATCTTAAAAATCTTATCTTAATAAGTTAATATAGGTTAAATGATCCTTTTAGCTTTATCAATATCATTGCTTGTGGATTGTTTTAGTTGAATGATTTTATTTTTTTTGGTCGTGATTAATTGAACTTGAGTAACACATTTTACATTTTAGTATGAGGGGATATTACACTCTAGTCTAAGGGAATGTGTGATTCAGCTAGTGCTTAACTTGGAGTTGAACCATGTCTTTTTAAAAATTAAAAAAATAAGCATTTATTTAATAAGAATACCACATGGGTTGTACATTTACATTTACATTCACATATACATTTATATTTATATTTTAAGTGGTGGTTTACATTTAAATTTACAAGGATGTACTTGCTTTACATTTCTTAGTCAAGGTTTACATTTTAGTTTTAGATTTCTCAGGGATGGTTTAAATTTACATTCACATTTCTATGATGCTTTCAGTCATGAGCCTCGTGGAATCAAATCCCTAAATGTGGAAACATTTTCTCAATTTATACGCTCCAGAAAAGAGGTTTTCATCCCAAGCAGTTCGATCCCTTTTGGGGCAGGATAGATCTGGAGTTTGATGGGTCTAAAATAGTTTATAAAATCAATACATATTATATAATTATATTGGCATTAGACTTTAATTCCATGAGGTTTATCCTTATCATTATTAATGGTTCATGTTAGTCCAATGACATGCTCTTTTTCTTTCTTCTTTTTTAATTTATTAAATGTCTTAGAGGTTTCTCTTGTTTGTTATTAATTTATAGCTTTTTATGATTACTTTTTAACATTTAAATTTATGATATTTTATATATGGAGTGGTTTATTTTATAGTTTAATATGAAAGAGATGCTTAATCTTTTATTTTTTCTTTTCTCAAATTAAAACAAACTACTTAAAAAAATATTTAAAAAATTTACATGGATACTTTTAATAAAGTGCATTATAAAGCAACAATAATTTCACTCTTAATATGACTATTCAATTGGTTGTTTTTATTACAAGGGAATATGAAAGAGATGTAGTCAACTTTAAAAATACATATAAAAAAAATCACAAAAATATTATACCTTTACCAGATTTATAATTTTTTTAATATCTTTATTAACTAATTTATTTCCCTATCAAATTTGTAATACCCCTAAACCAAATAATTACACATAGAATATGTAACTTTATTAACATAAAATATATTAACATATCCTTAAAGTGGTTACTGTCAAGAATAGTTGCGATAGATGTAACTGATTTGATGAGTTATATTGCAGGGGGTTTTGTTTATATGTTTATTTTTATATATGCATGCATGCCAAAGAAGTCACTGGACGTATTTTTTTATCTTTTCCATTGTTCTAATATGTATTTCAGGAGCATTGGGTCGGCCCTGGTGTGGTCGAAAATATAACTCACAAAGAAAACATAATAAAGCCTGCTCGTCCAATTTTCTTCGAGTGACAATGTTGGCAGAAGGATTTCTTCGACAATACTGATTCCTTCTGTATTTTATTATTCCCTAAAGGAACTAGAGTTGATATTTTTGTAATATTCTAAAATAACTTTGGGTGAAGTAGTGGATGGAAGGATTCCATGTTGCTGCCGTTCGTGAAATCACTATTTTGCTCCTCATCCATGGTAGGTTGATCAAGATGTCTTTTTTCACATGAGGTTTGTGAGTTAATTTATATAACTCCGGCCAATATTTTTCATAAGTTCTTAAGAATGAATAAGAGTGAACTAGTTAATTTATTGAAAATATTTGATGAATTGAGAGATAAGTTAACGAGTTTTCTTGAAAAAAATTCATGAAATTTTGTGCATACGGAGATGAGAACCCATGTTAGTTTTCTTCGAAAAGGATATATATATATATAATTTTTGAAATAACTCTTGGAAAAAATACATGGGAACCTTGTGCATAAAATACAGAAATACATAAATTATAGTTATCTACTAGATTTTTTCTTGGAAAAGATTATTTTAGAAAATAACATGAGTCATATGCTATAAAATGTTAAGAAGTATTGTTATTTTTCTAAGAAAGAACATGTTCTTATGTAGTAAAAGGTTACAGAAGTACTGTTATGTTCTTAAGAAAGAACATGTATTATATGTACAAAAAGGAACAATTATTGTGTTGGTTCTTTGAAAATAAATGTATGTTGCATGCAAAACAGAATAATTATGGTGACAGTATTATTTTGGGAAAATAATATGTAGTTGTATGTATGAATGAAAGTCATCATGTTACTGGAAAAACAACAACACGTGAAAATCTTTGCAAAGTTGCGAGTTGCTAGGGTTAGCGTAGGTTGCAGAGATTGTTTCCAATGGAGGGCGAGAAAGGAGGGAGCTCGACTCCCTCCTACAAGGATGTTGTAACTAGAAAAAGAAAAACACTAGTGGAGAACAACAAAGGTTTGGCAGAGGAAAGAATCAGGATAATGAAAAGGAGACAGATGGGACCAAGACCAAGGAAAACAATGGCACAAAAGACAAGGAGGAAGAAGACAAAAATCTGGGCTCAAGAGACAAAAAGCAGAAGGGACCCTGTAAACCAAAAGCACAAATCATTCCCAGAGTAATATTAAATGATCCTGCTCTGCAGGCCCACAAGGAACACATGGGGACCTACACCATTATCTACAAATTCATGGGACTATGGCCCACTTGAAAAGCTTTACAGATGTGGATCAAGTATCACTGGAAACTCAAAGGAAGCATTGATCTGCATCTTCGGTCAAAGGGTTTCTTTACATTGGTATTCTCAAACATCGAAGATAAAGACAAAATATTCGAAGGAGGACCATACTTTTATGCAGCAGCAGGTCTTTATATGAGGCCTTGGAGGATGAACTTCATCCCAGAGCAGGACACTTTCACTTCAGTTCCAGTTTGGGTAAGGCTCTATTCTCTACCTCTGGATTATTGGCAAGCAGAATCACTAGCTCCATTGGCAATAAACTAGGGCATTTTGTCCAAGTTTCTGAAGCTACTAGAAGAGGGAAATACACCTCCTTTGCAAGGATATGTGTGGAAATGGATCTATCAGGAGCTCTTCTGGATAAAGTCATTTTGGAAGTTTTCGATGAGGAGTGGGTGCAGACAGTGGACTATGAGCATATCCCATTTAGATGCCAGAGATGCCATGCGCATGGTCATCTATTCAGAGACTACCCCCTTAGCAAAGAAGATAACCAAGGGAAATTCAATACAAGGAAGGACTCAAAAAGTTTTTAAAGGGTGACCAGTAGAGGAAAAGGAGGGAAAAAATGGGCTAAAGCAACAACATAATGAGGTGCAGAAGGTTAATCAGAACAGGTTCCAAGTGCTGGAAGAAAATGAAGAAAACGCGAAGGAAAATCAATCTCAAGAAGTAGGTCCCAATGAGAAAGAGCGAGAAGAAAATGACTCACAAAATCAAGATATCGGCTATCAAAAAGAAAGGTCAATGAGTGAAACAAAAATGGAAATGGACCAGGAAATGACTCATAGTGAAATAGATCTAGAAGATCATGAACTTCAAGAAATTCTTGACAAGGAAAACCTGGATTTGGAAGGATTATTAAGGAAGGGAACCAAAGGAGGAATAGATTCACTAACCCAAGAAGAATGTAACAGAATACAATAGTTGTTTTTATGGAAAATGCAGGAAAAAGAGTTGGAGAAAGGTAAAAATATTCACAAGCAGGAGCACAGAGGTGTGAAAACTATGAAATCAACTCCAGGATTAGCGACCAGAAATCCAGGAAAGAAGAGGGGCAGAAAAAAGAAAAATGAGCTTAATGGAGTGTGTAAAGCTAATGATAGATACGGGTAAGATGAAAGATCTAACCAGTTACTCATTTACAAATATTTAATTATGAAGTTCATATATTGGAATATCAAACGTCTAGGTAGTAAAAGAAAACAAAGAATGTTAAGTAATAGAATGAAAATAGCAACACTAGATATAATCTTCATTCAAGAAACAAAATGCTCCATTCAGAAATTAAAACAAATCCATAGCAAATGGCTAAATAGATTTGAGTTTCTCGAAGTTAAAGCAGAGAACACAGCGGGAGGCATTCTCACTCTTTGGAATCCCCAAAAAGTCAGCATATTAGATGCGGAGGTATCAAGAAATTATTTATCAATCATTATTCAACCAGTAGGGGTTGAAGATACCTTTCTGGTCACAAATGTTTATGGCCCACAAAGAATAGATGCGAAACTCAGATTCCTAAACTCCTTGGTAAATCTTAGAAGCAGACATGAAGAAATACCTTGGGTCATAGGAGGAGATTTTAACATGATCAAATCTCTTTTGGAAAAAAAGGAGGTACCAGATTGCTAAGTAAAGACTCAGAGACATTTCACTCTTTCTCTGATATGAAACCGGTAGACTTAGAAATGCAGAATGGCCTTTTTACTTAGAATAATAAAAGAGGAGGAGAGGCTCAGGTCACTTCCAAGTTAGATAGATTTTTTATCTCAGAGGAGCTTATGCTCACAAATAATGAAATAACAGCTAGAGTTCTCCCCTTTTGAGGCTCTGATCACTAGTCGATTCAATTAGAAATGAAGGGGATTGATTATCCCAGAAATAGACCATTCAGGTTTGAGAATATCTGGTTCTCCCATCCAGATTTCATCAGCAACATTGAAAAATGGTGGGCTAAAGATTTGCAGATCCAGGGCACTAAAATGTTCCTCCTCCATAAAATACTTCAGCACATAAAACTCAGACTCAAAGAATGGAACAAGAAGGATTCTGGCAACATTTTTATGGACAAAAATTAGTGGAATCCAAACTACAGGAACTTAATCAAGCACTAATCTCTAATGGTTTTGATAAAGTCAAAAGTGAGCAAGCTGTTAAATACCATCAATAATGGGAGAACCTATGTAAATAGGAAGAAGCCTTTTGGAGACAAAAATCTAGAATTCAATGGCTCAAAGAAGGTGAACGTAATACAAATTTTTTCCACAGATCCACTATGGCCAATAGAGCTCACAATAGAATATATTCGATATTAAATAAGAATGGGGTGCTTCAGACCTCTCATAAGAATATCAAAGCTGTGTTGATACAACATTTCAGAAGCATCACAAAGGTAAACAATCCTGACAGACAACAACGTATCAAAGAAATTACAAAAAATACCCCCAAGCTAGTTTCAAGAGAGGACAATTTTAACCTGAATAAACCTGTCACCGAAGAGGAAGTCAATGAGGTTATTAAAGACATGCAGAATGTCAAAGGTCCAGGACCCAATGGTTTCAATGTAGACTTTTTTAAGGCTTGCTGGAACATTGTCAAACAGGATATTCTGAATGTTGTGGAGGACTCTCGAAGAAATAGGACTATTCTGAAAGCCCTCAACACCTCCTTCATCTCCCTGATCCCCAAACAGGATTCAGCCCCGACTTCTGATGAGTATAGACCCATTGCTTCATTGTTATGCTTCTTAACCTGCAAAAGATACCAAAATACAGAATATGCGAAGAAAAGAGACCGAGAACACAGAATGGCAATGACTTTATTATTCAGAGAGTAATGTTCACTTGCCTCTTCGAGGGGGCAACCTCCAATAGAGCAGAGCTCGATTACAAAAATAACACACGATGCTCCTCGCAGGGAGTTACTATCCTTTATATATGACTCCTACGAGTAATACCACTGGTCAATACCGCTTATTACTAATACCATCTATCTAATACTACGACCCATTTGCAACTAACTGTGGTTCCTTTATTAATTGCGGATTAACCACTTACAATTATTAATATGGGCTTTGTTGACTCTTAACTATGACGTGGTCCCATTACATAGATAAGGGGGTTATGGTGGGACCCTAACATTCATGCAATGTGGTCTACAAGATCATATCCAAGGTTTTGGCTAGTAGACTCAAACCTCTCCTTCCTTCTCTAATTTCAGGGGAACAATTTGGTTATGTGGAAGGCAGACAAATATTAAATAATATTATTCAAGCCCACGAGGTAGTTCACTCACTAACTAGCAAGAAGCAGGCGGGTATGATCATGCAATTAGATATTGCCAAGGCGTATGACAAGGTGAACTAGATCTATATCAAGGAGGTCCTTACTGCTTTTGGGTTCAACCACAACTGGGTCAGATGGATTATGGCTCTGGTAACTTTGTCCAGTGTTTCCATCTTGGTAAATGGCTCTCCCTCTGATTTCTTCACTCCTTCTAGAGGTCTTAGACAGGGAGACCCTCTCTCTCCCTTTCTATTTATCATCATGATGGAAGGACTTGGCAGGTCCATTAATCAGGCCAAATCCTTGGGAAAGATTAAGGGACTTCAATTAACGGAGAATGGTCAAACAATGACTCACCAACAATTTGTGGATGACACGATGTTGCGAGGCATTCCCACTGTCAAGGAAGCCTTAGAATAAACAAATCCTGAATGATTTTGCCTTGGCCACATGTATGGAAGTTAATCTCTCCAAATCAAATTTTTTTTTCTTAAATACTAATATTGCAATTCAGAGGAACATCTCCAAGATTTAGGGCTTTCAAGGGATTCCCTCCCATCAATATATTTGGGGATTCCCCTCACAGACAAGCCTTTGCACAAAAGTATATGGGAACCGGTGCTCAACAAGATGCAAGATAAAGTTAAAAATTGGACTATCAGATCTCTGAACCTTGCTGGTAGGTTGATTCTGACAAAGGCTGTTCTTCAATTTATCCCTATTTTCTTTTTACCAACCCTCCCTGCTCCCAAAGGTGTCTTACAGCAGTTTAGGAACATTCAGAGAGACTTCCTTTGGGGCAAAGAGTATACAAGGAAGAAATGGGTTCTTGTGTCCTGGGAGAAAATCTGTAAACCCAAGAGGTACAGGGTTTTGGGCTTAGATGATCAGGAAACTGTGAGTAAAGTTTTACGAGCCAAACTCTGGTGGAGATGTGTTAAAGAACCATAAGCTCAATGGGCTAAGATTTGGAAAGATAAATATGCAAGCTTGTGGCAAACCAATGATCTCATAAGAATGTCTGGAAACATAAAGGACTCTTATATCTGGAACAAAGCCTGGGAAAATAGAAGCCTAGTTCAAAACAATAGTTTCTAGGAAATCATAGCAGGAGATCTAGCTCTCTTCTGGGAAGACAAATGGCAACAGGAACCCACACTGTTAGAAGAAGATTTTATTAGTCTGAAGTAGGAAACAGACTCCCAACGATTATTCAAAGTCAAATATTTCTAGAATCTTCCTCATAACTCTGGAAAGTGGAGAAATTGGAAAAGCATAGAATGCAGAGATGATGGTGCCTTAAAAATAAAAGCAGAAGCAATTATGAGCAGGTTAAAACAAAGGAAAATCTTGGTAACAGAGGGGCGGGATTAGTTAAGATGGGGCCTCAATAAGGAAGGAACCTTTAATCTTAAGGAAGCAAAAAGAATTATCTTGAAACTGGATTCCGGTGTTCCAGAGAATTCTTGGCAACAACTTTGGAGCCACCAAGGCTGGATGAAAATCAATCTTTTCATGTGGTTAGTTCACCAAAAGAAAATTTTAACTTGGGATAATATTAGGAAAAGAGGGGTTTTAGGGCCATCCAGATGTCAGCTATGTGAAGGCCAAGAGGAGACTATGGAGCATATCCTCAATAGTTGTACCTACACAACCTGGTTGTGGGATTCTTTTGCAACCATTTTTCAGTAGTCAGACAGAGATAAAACAAGTATCATTAACACCCTGAAAAAGTGGAAAAGAAACTTTTCGGAGAATGAGCTCCTTAATCTGGCTTGGGCCTTTACACCAAGCTTCATTATCTGGAATGTTTGGAAAGAAAGGAATAAAAGAATTTTCAAGGATGAAAAAACTATTATTTTTCACCTGTTCGATCTGATCTTGAAGCAGATCAAGGAGACAGTTAGTACCACTGTTCGCAATTATACTAAGAACCCTCCCACAGATAAGGAAACTAGAATACTCAGGCAACTGAGTATGCAAGAGATCATTCCCAAAGATCTAAGCAGAAAAGGAAAACATTTGGCAACGGAAAAGAAGTTATGGCATCCTCCACCAAAGGGTTATCTGAAATTCAATATTGATGGGGCATCTAAATGCAATCCTGGAACAACTGGTTATGGAGGGGTATTAAAAGATGAAGAAGGAAACATAATCTTTATTTTTCACTACCATTTAGGTAAAGCTACCAACAATATGGCTGAATTAATGGTTTTGGAAAATAGTCTTGAGCTGCTGATTCAAAATCATAGCTCCAATGTCATTTTAGAAGCAGACTCAGAGATCCCCATAAATGCAGTTAAGAGAATCAACTTCGGAGCACTACCAGAGAAGGTTTAAAAACATTGGAGACTAATTCAAGTTTACCAAAAAACACAAAATCTTCTTGTGAATATATGAATTGTTAGCTTCACTCATGTTCTACATGAAGCCAATAAACTAACGAATACTTTAGCCAACCAAGGATTTTTTAACATAGAACGTAGAATGGAAATGAAATGGCAGGAGATGCCTCAGGATAGATTAAAAGCACTCTGTGAGGAACAAGCGATAGAGGACAGAGAAATTTTTAAATATTGGGCCAAAGTGAAAGGCACGGAATGATGAATTCTAAGCTAGTTCGATCTCAATACTGTGGTTGGTACCTTAATGAAGGGCAAGCTCTGAGCGATCACTTTACAGACTAGTGTAAACGAATCATTCCCCGCTCTCTTTCATTTCACAGGATAAGATTCACTTCTCAGCTTGCGGCCGTCCGTGTTGCTAGTTCCAAGATGTGCTGGCATGGGAAGGATAGTTGGAATTATCCGGTAGAGGCTTTTCCCCTGTTTTCCTCTCATGGTTCAGAAAACTAGATGCTAAAAAGTTTCCAGGTGATCGCTTGGTTCCCGAATGGTAAACGGTTTTGGGATTTTGGGAGCGATCCCACTAATCTCTCGACATGTTTCATGGAAGGGGGTATGAAAACCACCCTCCATTGGGCTTTAAAGTTCGGTCAATTCATCGATGCGATACTTCTCAGAGCTGTTCGATTTAGCCTTAGAAATTGACGGTCTATGCTGAACGTGTTGTTTTGTTTGGCTTCATGCAGCAAAGACTTGGGGAGTCAACAAGGTTTCCCTTTAGGTTTTTGATTCATTTTGTTCAACCCAAGAAATTTTAAGAGAGAATAGTTTTGTAGGGTGCAAAGGGTAGCGTCATTTCTAAGTAAGATAGCCCTTGGTTTTCCTGAGTCCATGTGAGTTCAGGTTTTGTACATGCTGTAATTTTATTTTTGATTTAATGAAATAGAAGGATTGACTCTTGCTTCAGTAAAAAAGAAAGTCATCATGTTACTTTCCTCTTGGAAATATTCTTCTACAAAAGAATGTGTATTTTCATGCGAGATCGTACATTAACTTTATTTTGGAAAATACTTTGTCATTGCATGCAAGATTGTGTTGGATTTTTTTGTTTTAAATATTATCTTTTTCATGCAAGAAGAATAGTTATTAAGTTATTTTCCTTTTGGGGAAAATTCATGTATTTACATGCAAGATTGTATAACTTTGTATATTCAGAATATTATGTATTTTCATATAGGAATAATAGCTATCCTGTTAGCTTCCTTTGAAAATAATATGAAGTGTTATGGTGGTTCTCTTTAGGTAAATATTGTGCCTCGTGAAAGGAAATGATAATTAATGTTCTATTAATCTTTGAAATATTTTCCCTCTCCTTATGCTAAGAGAGTATAATAACCTTAGAGGTGATTTTAATTATCACTGTGTTTATGTTGTATGAAATAGAGTATAAGTAATTCCATTTAATAACCTTGAACTATCTAGGTAGTTTACTTTATGCACGTGGGAATTTGAATGGTTAGACATGGTTCATAACCATCTGCATGCATGGACAAAAAACATTTTTTTTTAGTTATGTACTTTTGATTAATGAACGAGTGTAGTTGTTAAAAGGGGCATGTCCTGATACTTAGACTACTATTTATTTATGCACATGAAAAGATGTTTCAAGTATCACTAGTAAAGATTATTTATTGAAACTAATGATGATGTCAAATCAATGGTAGGGAAGGATGATGACTTATGGAAAAGATAGATTATGTTTAGCATTGTGGCAGGAGAAGAACTATGGTCCATACAGATTGAGGAATGTCAGTGGTAGGATAATCTACTGATGGCAATAACCAAGTCACAAAGACATGATGTTCAAGGATTTGTGGGAAAATGATATCATGATTGATGTAAATTTTTCTAGAGAGTTAGTTTGTATTTAAGATGATATTTCTTTGTAATATTTCATGAAAATGGTCAAGTGATGGACTTCCTTACAACCATTAAGTGAGAGGTGAACACCCTCACAAGAATTTAATAAAATTAAATATTTGTTGGTTTTCACCCTATAAGGTATCCAACCTATATTGGTGTCTAATGATGTGGTTTCCTGTTATTCCATTTATATGATGTTGATTCCTTACATGGTGTGACATTTACATTATCAAGTATGTGATTAGCTAGCCTAGTTAAAAGAATCATCGAAATGATGCAAGGTTACATGATGAAGTTTATGTTAATATGCTACAACAATGGTTGTTAATGTTTATGTAACTTATTGTTCCTTTATTAAAGTTACTCTATGTAATGATGAAGATTTAATCTGAAAGTCAATAAAGATTATGAAATAGTAATTTGGATTTTTACATGCAAGTAATTACATAAATGTCACAAATTTCACATAGATATATATAAATAAAGGAAGTACAAAATCAATGCTTTCAATCTTGAGCAAATGAAATATTTCAATACCTATTCTTAACATAAAGTTATTATGCAACATTTAAAAACTATTCATAAGAATGAATGAATTTATTGTGGGTGAATATATAAGGTTAAGAAATATTGACATATATTTGAAAATATATAACAATAAAAACATGTTATATAGTCAATAAATAAAATATTTCAAAGTCCATGTTAAGTAAAATATCTTAATGTCAAGTGTCTATATATTATATATGGTTTAAAAAAATTATGTGTATATTATACAAATAAACTAAAAGGAATATATTTTTATGGTTAAAATATTTCAAATAGTTTCAGTATTCTAGATTTTAGCCCTTTTTATTTATATTTTGGGTTAATTTCGTCTCAATTTCAAGTTTATGTTGAGTATTAAGAGAATGTAGAAAAATGAACTTTCTAACATATATATATATATATATATATATCATATATATATATTATATATCTTAAACCATGATTTATTGAAGCGGGAGAGGGATTTAAATATTTTGAGGTGCAAACCATTCCTAAGTTTTGGAAATGTAAAAAAAGTTTCACCTAAGAGATATTCCCTCCCTAGACCTGCTTAGATGCATTGATAAAGATTGAATCTATTCTAGTATATAATGAATTAAAGTAAATAAAATAATTTATCATATATTTAAAAATGATAACAAATTAATTTAAGTTATAGTTAGGTTATAGACAAATTCTAGGGATATGATTCCACTTATTTATAGATATAATCTATATCTCTACAAACAGTGATTATCAAATATTTATAAAGATATTCATATTATACATAGTTCAACAAAAAATGTATAATCTATTTCTCAGTATTATCGTTGGAAATAACACTGAGAGGGGGGGTGAATCAGTATTATCAGATCGATAATTTTAATTTCCCAAACATATTTGTTTACGCTACTTCAGCTAAGTGAACCAGCGTGTACATGCGATTGTACTTAAAGCAAGCAACATATATGCAAAGAACTTTTGATTTAGCCAATTTATCATGCAGTGAACTTTACCTAGTATACTAGAGATTTATCAGACAATGCACTAAAAGCAGAATAAAGAATCACACATAAGAAACACAAATGAACACCAAGATATAAGGTGGAAACCCAATGTGTATAAAAACCACCTGTTATTGTCGTCTCTGTCTACTTTTAATAACAAAAAATCTATTTACAATCTTCTACTGGTGCAAACTCATACCAGTATGCAATCACTCACCTACAGAAAGCTACAACCTTCTCTCATTCTCCAGCTACTACATGAAAGGAGTTATAACCTCGTAGCTCTTGTACTAGCCAATATGTTTACTACTACGTAGGTGTCAGCCTACAGAAAACTCCACTCTTCTACCAGGGACCATGTTTCATGAATTTTCAGACTTGATACTACTCGAACACAACACCACAATCTGAAGGCCATGTTTTATTCAATTTTCATACTGGACACATCAAGAAAATCATAACTGCAACAAAATCATCAAGTACATATGCATCAACCAATCACTGAAACTCAATCACCATAACCTGAGTCTGATCATTCAGAACACTGTCATGAGAATAGAATCACTAGAACCCAAAGCAGAACCCAGAACTCTACAACAACAAACATAAACAACTGAAACATACTTCATAAGGTATTTGCTACTTCCATGTGTTGAACCAGCGTGTATCCATTCTTTTATGAAATCCAACCAGCGTATACATCTGTAAATATTAATTCATAATTTTGCAGTTATTCCAGACTTCATTTATACCTAGATCATAACATTTACAGAATAGCACATGTGTTAGTATTCAAATCTATAATATACATGATCTAACCATATAATGATAATTCATTTCAAGTCTTAAGATCCTGATCCGTCATTAGATCTTATCCCTCATCAGCCGCTAAGGTTCATCCTTGGTTCAGATCAAGAAAATCACCATATGCCAATAACCTGCATACTAGATCTCACACTTCATCAGATACTCGATACTTGCACACCTTGGCCTAATGATCTTCTCCTCCTTATACAGTTTTAGGCCTTTCTCAATACCATGGATCAAAACCACCTAGGCCAATACCTTGGACCAAATTGCTAGGGTCAATAACACCGACCAAATACCTTGGACCAATACCATGGATCAAAATACCTTGGACCAAATACCTCGGACCAAAAACTTAGTTTCCAACATATACATGCTTTTCCTTCTGTGAAAGTGCATGTGTACATATATGCTACTTGTGTTCAGTGAACCTGCGTGTATATGTAGCTTGGTCAAGGTGAACCTATGTATACCTCTCTTTCTTCATTCTCTGTAGTCAAATTTGTAATTCTTTGTTGTTCATGTAAGTGAGTTGTCATCAAGGACAACACCTGTATCATAATGCCATCAATATTCCCCTTTGGGCTTGATGGCAAAAACAACACCAAGTCACTCTCCCCCTTTGACATCAAGGGCAAAGGGTGGACCAAGATAATTTATACCTTTGACATACATTATTTTGGTCATGCTCCCCATGAGTACATGCTGAAATCTCTTATTGAACATTGCTTTTGTACATGTTGAGATGCACTAAAACCTTCAATGCTCTTCCTGAGTACAAGAAGAGCCTACAAAAAAAAATTCTAAAAGAATAGCATGACTCTATAACTCAACTATGTGAGGATGGCCTTCCTATCACCAATGACTCATACATACATCCATCTCCCAACCAATTGGGGATATACCAAATTTTACTCATCCACCCAACCAAGTGGGGATATACCAATTTTTTATACATGACAAACAAGAAATATTACATCATCTATCCCACGTAAAGTTGGGATACAAATTACATCATTTTTCCAAGAGGACTCATATCACTTCCTAGACTTTTACATGACTTGAGTAACAAATGGTATAAATATCTAAAGCCATAGTTGGACTGAGCAACAATAATGCCAACAATGTTGAATGTACATGAAGGCTAATGCTCCCCCTCAACCTGTGCTACCCATGCATTGTTAACAGGTCAATGATCAAGGCATCTTTTTCAGTTAGATAAAATTAATGAATAGAGCATATAGACATTAATCATTGATATCAGTTAGAGCACCCATATTAGATCCTACCCCACTGTTTTCTTGTCTGAAACACACATACACTCCTTTACCCATAGAAACCTCTGTGTGTACGTGACTATACTTCATGAAACACGTGTATAATATCCTTTTTCTAAGAAAGTTGGATTTAACAGCAAGATGATGCAATAACTACCCCCAGCTTTTGTCTGAGATATTCAAATGTCTCTCTGGGTAGTGGTTTAGTGAATATATCACCAACTTGTTCTTTGGAGGGAACATACTCCAATTTGACCTTTTGTTCAAGCACTTGTTCACATAGAAAATGGTATTTGATGGGTATGTGCTTGGTCTTGGAGTGCATGACTAAATTCTTTGAAACACTGATGGTGCTTGTATTATCACATAGAATGGAGATGGGTGAAGTGCATGTGATCTGAATGTCTTGCAAGGTTTGCATTATCCAAAGTAGTTGTGTGCAACAAGATGCAACAACCACTTATTCTGCTTCAGTTGTAGATAGCACAATTGAACTTTGTATCTTGTTGAATGAAGACACTAACTTTGAACCCATATAGAATCCACCACCACTGGTGCTTTTTCTATCATCAACACTTCCTAACCAATCTGCATGTGTATATGCATGAAGAGTGAGATTTGTATCTCTAGGATACCATAAACCAACGTTTTATGTTCCTTGAAGGTATTTGAAAATTCTATTGACTACCTGAAGGTGTGATTCCTTTGGATTTGCTTGGAATCTTCCAACTATTCCTACTGCATGCATGATGTCAGATCGGGTACCTGTTAGATAAATCAAACTACCAATCATGGATGTATAAGTTGGTTGATGTATTGTTGTTGATCCATCATTTGAGTCGAGACTCCATATTGTTACTATTGGGGTACATACATGCTTAGAATCTTCCATGTCGTACCTTTTCAAGATCTGTTTGAGATATTTGGTTTGTGAAAGAAAAATACCATATTTCCTTTGTTGAACTTGTATACCAAGAAAATAGGTAAGTTCACCAAGCAAGTACATGTCAAATTCTTGCTGCATTACTGAAGCAAAATTCTGACTCATGGATTCTTCAATGCTACCAAAAATGATATCATCAACATAAACAACAATAATTAGCAATTTATCAGTGTCAATCTTTTTATATAGATTGCTATCTGCTAAACCTTTTGAAAAACCTTGTTGGTGTAGATATTTTTCAAGATGGTAATACCAGGCCCATAGAGCCTGTTTCAGACCATAGAGAGCATTTTGAAGTATACATACAAGTTTTGCATCATTTCCAAGAGTGAATCCTCGTGGTTGTTCAATATAGACTTCTTCTTCTAAATCTCCATCAAGGAAAGTAGATTTTACATCCATTTGGTATACTTTGAATTTCTTAAATCTAGAAAGAGCAAGAAACATCCCTATTGCTTAAAGTCTAGCAACAGGTGCAAAAGTTTCTTCAAAATCTATACCTTCTTGTTGAGCATACCCTTTACAAACAATCGGCTCTTTTCTAAGACTTCTCTCATTTTCATTCAAAGTTTTAATATCCATTTATCCCTATAATATTTTTATCATGAGTCTAGAACTAACTCCAAGTATTATTCTTTTCAATTGCGTCAATTTCTTCATTCATGGCCTTGACCCAAACATCATCTTTTCATGCTTCAATTACATTGAGTTTGTGGAGATATTTAATCTAATAGATTAGTTTCTATAATAGTTCTTCTTGTCTGTACTCCTGCCTCTTTTTCCCCTAAAATTTGAGTTTATGGATGATTTTTCTGAACATGCCTGGATGGAGTCTTTTCTTCTATTGTTATCTCTTCTTCTAGTGCTTCATTGGTTTTTTCTTCAATATCATCGTGATTTGATGTGGTAAAATACTCCCCATCTTCTTCATTTTCATAATCTTCTGTTTTTGTTTGTTTTAGATTTTTGCATGCTTAATCAACTACAACATCAATACTTTCAACAATTTTCCCAAGTCTTTTATTATAACATTTATATCCTTTACATTAGGAATATTAACCAAGAAGAATACCTTCATCTACTCTAGGCTCAAACTTACCAAGTTTTTCATTAGTCCTTTTGATATAACATTTGGTTCCAAAAATTTTAAAGTATTTTACAGTAGGAGTCTTACCATACCAAAGTTCATGTGGAGTTTGAGTGCTATTTACCCAAACATTTACTTGGTTGAGAATAGTTACGGCGGCAAATGCAGCTTCACCCCAGAAGGTTGCAGGAGTTATAGATTCATCTAGCATAGCTCGAGCCATTTGCTAAATAGTTTTGTTCATTCTTTCTACCACTCCATTTTGTTGAGGAGTCCTTGCGGTGGAGAATTGCCTTTTTCATTCCATGTTGTTCAAAAAAGTCAAAGAATTCATCCGAGGTAAATTCCCCTCCTCAATCATATCTGAGGCATTTGATTTTCTGATCTGATTCATTTTCAACCAAAGATTTGAAGGCTTGGAACTTTTGAAATGCTTCATCTTTATGCTTTAGTAGACCTATCCAACACATTCTGGAAAAATCATCAATGAACAAAATAAAGTATTCTTCTCCACGAGGTGACTTTTTCCTTGATGATCCATATAAGTCAGTATGAACAAGTTCAAGAGGCTTACTAGCTAACCCTTCTTTTTCAATGAAGTGAGCTCTAGTTTGCTTACCAAATTGCCATGGTTTCCATATTGTATTTTCAGGGATGTTGATATCTGGAAGATCATGAACAGCCTTGAATCTGCATGCTTTTCTTATTTGAGAAAAGCTTAGTGTCCCAATCTTCTATGCCACATCCAGTTTTCATCATTTTTGCTTATATAACACTGTTGTTGTCCTCCCTTGAGTATGTATAAGTTGTTTGGAGTTCTTGTACCTTTGATGATAGTCTCTCTTGTATCAAGCTCATGAACAACACACCCATTTGATCGAAACACTACTTCATTTCCTTGATCACACATTTGACTGACACTTAACAGGTTGTGCTTTGAACCATCTACATACATAACATTTCTAGCTTTAACCTTTTCTTTCAAGAGAACATAGCCTTTACCTTCTATGACTGCAAGAGTGTGATTTCTAAATGAGAAAGGCAGTATATGATTGAAGTTTTTCTTTGTCACATGTCATGTGTTTTGAGCATCCATTGTCGATGTACCACTAATTTTCTTGTCCTTCTATATACAAGGCTATACAATATCATTCTGTTTGAGATTCTTTCCTTCTCCATATCTTGGGGTTTAATGGAGTTTTCTCCTTTTGAGATATTTGCTGAAATTTTCTCTTGCATTCAGACTCTTCATGGCCAAAGTTGTTACAAATTGAGCATTCTATTTCATTTTCAGGAAGAGAAAAGTTATTATAGGAACTTTTCTTGACCCTTATTATGTTCCTTTGATTTCATGCTTCTCTAGTCATGATGGTTTTGTAAGAAACACATTGAGAAGCTTTGTGTCTAAAATTATGACATGGAAAACATTGCCCATTAAAGAAGTTCCTGCGATTATCAAATCTACTGACCTAGTGATTGTAGATTCTATTGATATTCATATTTGGAGCAAATTGAGTATGATTTACCTGAGGTTGGTTCTGGCTTCTATTCATCGTTGGAGCAAATTGAGTCTAAGTTACCTAGTGATCTGCTTTATGCCTTTGCTGACAGTTGTCATACTATTCACTAGTCTGTGGAGGTTGACAACTTCTGTGATTGAGATGCTTCTTCAGTATATCCAATACTTGTCTTTATCAGAGGAGAATTCTACACTTTGATAACTTCATTTAATATTTCTAATCCCTTAGCAAATCTAAGATTGAGAGATTTCGTTTCCTCAAGATCCTTTGTTAGACCCACAATTTCACATTCTAGGTTTTCATTATGTTTTTCTTTTTCAGCAAGGTGGCATGTCAAGGTATTTATAATCATATTATTTTCTTCTAAATAGATTTTGAGTTTAGATATATTTTCATAAAGGTCATCCTCTTCTAAAGCATCCCAAAAATTATCATCTTCATAAGCCATTAGAAGTCTATAGTTATTATTATTTTCATCTTCATCACTATTTGATAAACCATCACTATCTTCATGAGTATAGTAACTCCTTTTATTTACAACTTGTTTTCTATTCCATTTTGCATATTCCTTCCCTTTTTCATTTTTATCTTTATGAGGACATTTGGTAGCATAATGACCGACTTTGCCACATGCAAAGCATTTGAAGGGTAGCTTACCTCTAAATCTTCTGGAACTTGTTCAATCTTCTTGACAAAGTTTACCTCATCCTCTTCTTCTGAAATATGTCCTGATTCATTCTGTTCTTAATTTACCTTTGCTAAAGCTTTAAATGCGGCTTCTCTAATGTATTATGGACCTTATTTTCTCATCTCAAAGGCAGTTAAGATTCCATGAAGCTGTGTCATAGTGATAGTTTGCAGATCATCTTTTTCTTCTATGGCAAACAATTTTGATTCAAATTTAACTGACAAGGATCTCAAAACTTTCTCAACTAAGCTAACTTCCTTTTTATCTTCACCCATATTCTTCATACAATTAACAACCTCATATATACGTAAGAAGTAACTAGATATACTTCCATCATTGTGCATCTTAAGAGTTTCATAATGAATTCTGAGAGTTTGAAGTTTAGCACATTTTACCTGAGAGTCTCCTTCATAGCTCAAAACGATTTTGTCCTATATTTCTTTGGCTGATTTGAGCTAAATGACTTTGAAAAACTCTGATTGTGATAGGCTTCCCAATAAAGTATTGACAACCCTGACATTGGTTTCATATTGCTTTTTACCTGTCGTGTCTGTAGGAATTGCTGTTGGAAATGTATATCCTCTTTCCACAATTTCCCAGACATCCGTTCCAACTAATTGTAGATAGGTTGTGGTTTCTATTTTCCAATAAAAGAAGTTTCTCCCATCAAAGATTGGCGGTCTGATGGATCCCATGCTTTCTTGATTACTCATGATGATGGATCTCCCTTCAAGCGATCAAGCTTCTTCTGAAGAACCTACTATGATACCAATTGTTGGAAATAATGCTGAGAGGTGGGTGAATGAGTATTATCACATCAATAATTTTACTTTCCCAAACAAATTTATATACGGCACTTCAACTAAGTGAACCAGTGTGTACACGCGACTGTACTTAAATCAACCAGCGTATATGCAGAGAACTTTTGATTTAGCTAATTTATCATGCATTGAAATTTAACCAGTATATCAGAGATTTATTAGACAGTGTAGTAAAAGCAGAATAAAGCATCACACATCAGCAACTGACATGAACACCAAGATATAAGGTGGAAACCCAATGTGGGTAAAAACCACCTGCTGTTGTCATCTCTTTCTTCTTTTAATAATAAGAAAATTTGTTTACAATTTTGTAATGGTTCAGACTCATACCAGTATGCAGGCACCCACCTACAGGAAGCTACAACCTTCTCTTGTTCTCCAGCTACTACTGGAAGGGAGCTACAACCCCTATCTCTTGTACTAACCAATACATTTACTAGTACGTAGGTGCTAGCCTATTGAAAACTCCACTCTTCTACTAGGGACCATGTTTCATGAATTTTTAGACTGGATTCTCCTGGAACACAACACCACAATCTTAAGGCCATGTTTCATTCAATTTTCATACTAGACCCATCAACAAAATCATAACTGTAATACAATCATCAAGTACATCTGCATCGACCAATCACTGAAACTCAATCACTATAACCTGAGTCTGATCATTTAGAACACTGTCACCAAAATATAGTCACCATAAACCAAAGTAGAACCCAGAACTCTACAACAACAAATAGAAAAAACTGAAACATACATCATAAGTATACGCTATTTCCATGTGTTGAATCAGCATGTATACGCACTTTTATCAAAGCCAACCAACGTACACATGTGTAAATATTAATTCATAATTTTGTAGTTATTCTAGACTTCAGTTATACCTAGATAATAACATTTACAGAATAACGCATGTGTCAGTATTCAGATCTAAACTATACATTATCAAACCATATAATGATAATTCATTTCAAGTCTTAAGATCCCGATCCATCATTAGATATTATACCTCATCAACTGCTAAGGTTCATCATTGGTTCAAACCAAACAAAGCACCATAAGCCAATAACCTGCATACTAGATCTCACACTTCATCAGATATTCAATACTTGCACACCTTGGCCTAATGATCTTCTCCTCCTTATATATTAGGCCTTTTCATATACCGGATCAAAACCACTTAGGACCAATTACCTTGGAACCCAATTCCTAGGTCAGATACCATGACCAAATACTTGGACCAAATTCCTAGGTCAATCCATGACCACATGTACCTGGACGCAATACCATGGATCAAAAATACCTGAACCAAATTACCCTGGACCAAGAACTTAGTTTTCATCCATATTATGCGCTTTTTATTTTGAAAGTGCGTGGTACGTATACACTACTTGTTTTCAGGAACTGCATGTATGCCACTTTTAAGGTGAACCTACGTTATACCTCTCTTTCATCATTCTTTGTGGTCTAATCTATAATCTTTGCTCCTGCATCTGAAGTGATTGCCATTCAAGGGCAACACCTATATCATAATGGCAACAGTTAAAAAAAAAAAACTTATGTGTATATTATATAAACAAATGAAAGGAATATACTTTATTGTTAAACAATTTCAAAATATTTCAGTATTCTAGATTTTAGCCTTTTATTTATATTTTGGGTTAATTTCATCTCAATTTTTAAGTTTATGTTGCGTAGTAGAGAATTTAGAAAAAAATGGATCTAATATCACCAACACACACACACACACACACACACATATATAGTAACTATATACATCTTAACCATGGATTTATGAAGCATTGAGAGGGATTGAATCTCTTGAGGTGAAAACCTTTCCTAAAGTTTTGGAATGTAAAAAAAGTTTCACCTAAAGATATTTGATCCCTCACTAGACTTGCTAGATGGATGATTAAGATCGATCTATTCTAGTATAATGAATTAAGTGTTTATAAAATAATTTATCGTAGTTTAAAATGATAACAAATTACTTTAAAGGTTATAGTTAGGGTAGACTCCAAATTAGGGGATATGATCCCCTTATTTATAGGATATGAAACCTATATCTCTACAACAATGTGATTACCAATATTTATAAAGTTATTCATATTATACATAGTTCAACAAAAAATGTATAATCTATTTCATCAAATTGGATTTTATCATTTATAATATATTTGTATATAGCAATAGAGAGAGAGATCGTAGATCCTTTGACATATGTGAGATTAAGTCATTGAGATGATGTTGGGTTAGATAGTTTTTGTTAAAAATAATTATTAAAATATTTTCCTCCTCTAGGTAAACGAGGTCACAACGAGGATATTTGAGGCTTACATTTTTCAGTTTTTATTAGGACTCAAATTACTTCGATCACTAGTTGATTTGTCCTCTCAAACAATATTTATATTTAATTATGAATTATATTATAAAATTGAAATAAAAGTGTG
>APFE030881715.1:0-17677 GCA_000404065.3 Pinus taeda | reverse complement strand
TCAAGCCAATGTCCTTCATCTCAAACTCCGTCATAAGATCTCCCTTGCAGTGCTCTATGAGTCCCTCTGCACCTATAATGACCAAGTAGTCATCCACATACAGCACCAGAATGAGAGGCTCTTCACCTATCACAATATAGTAAAGGTTCGGATCTGCCTCACTCTATATGAAACCCATCCCCTGCAAGTATGTATCTATCCTGGAGTACCAAGCTCTGGGAGCTTTCTTCAGGCCATAAAGAGCCTTCTTCAGTCTACACACATGGGACTCCTTCCCATGCGCCTCAAAGCCCTGTGGTTGCTCAATGTACACCTCCTCCTGTATGAAGCCATTGAGAAATGCAGTTTTCACATCCATCTGGTGGATCTTCCAACCCAGCTCTGCTGCTATCGATATAATGGAGCGAATCGAAGTATATCGAGCCACGGGAGTGAAGGTCTCCTCATAATCAACTCTCTCTACCTGGGAGAACCCTCTAGCCCCAAACCTCGCTTTGCATTTCTCAATGCTGCCATCTGTAGCATCTTTTACCTTGTAAAGCCATCTGGAAGTAACCACGGATTTTCCTTCTGGCCTCGGCACCACCTCCCAAACATCATTATTCATGATAGAATAATACTCCTCCTACATGGCCTCTCTCCAGACCTGCTGGCTAGCTACCTCCTCATAGCTAGAAGGCTCAGAGTCAATGATGCTGGTAGCCATTGCCATATAGCTACAAAACCTCTTAGGTGGTCTACTCTCCTTGACCGGCCTCTTAGGCTCAGCAACAGATGTGGCATCTCTCAAGGTGTCCTGAAGCCACTTGGGCTTCCTCTTCCCTGATCATGCTTCTCCCATAGGAGAATGAAACTCCTCCTCCTCATCACCATCAGTAGCCTGAACTCCTGACTGCCTGTCTACTGTCCTCCTACCTGCACCTGAACCTGTAGAAGCTGAGGTACCGTGTGAACTGTCCATTAGTGGACTCCCTAGTGAACTGCTCTATGGACTGCTCTGAATGCTGCCCGGAGCACCACCCCTCTGGCTCGGCGAGCCACTACTCACTGATGGACCTGACATCCTCATAGATGTACCTCCAGATCCTCCTGATCCCTGCCCACTGGATCCTTGCAACTGACTCAACTGCTGTTGAGGGTCTGGCTAATCCAGATACTCTAACTCCCGTGACCTCCTAAAGGCCCTGTCCTCCTCGAACTTCACATCCCGCCTAACAACAACTTTCCTCTGTGCAGGAATGTAAATCTGAAAAGCCTTTGAGGTTTCACTGTAGCCCACAAAGGTACCCTTCTCTGTGGTGGGCTCTAGTTTGGTTCTCTTCTCCTTGGGTATGTAGGAGTATGTAATGCACCCAAAGATACGAAGATGACCAATATCAGGCTTCCTCCTAGAAAAAGCCTCCTCCAGACTCATGTGCCCCAAGTCACGATGCAGACTCATGTTCTACAAATAAACAGTTGTGTTGCAGGCCTCTGCCCACAAGAACAATGGCAACCCCTGATCATGTAACATGGCTTTGGCAGCCCCTACAATGGATCTGTTCTTCCTCTCCGCAACCCCGTTCTGCTGGGGGTTGTAAGGAACAGTGAAATCCCTCCTAATGCCTGCCTCCACACAATAGCCAACAAACTCTCCAAGGGTGTACTCTCCCCCATTGTCTAACCTCAGGGACTTGATCTTCTGACCTGTCTGTGTCTCCACAAGAGCTCTAAACTCCTGAAACCGCTTGAAGACCTCACTCTTGGTCTTCAAGAAATAAATCCAGGTCATCCTAGAGTGATCATAAATGAATAAAACATAGTACTCATATCCACTCAAGGAAACATGAGACATCCAACCGCTCACATCAGAATGAATCAAATCAAGTATTCCAGTTGCTCTGTTGTCACTGCTAGGAAAAGGGGATTTGGCAAACTTTCCCATCGCACATCCTCTGCAAGTATCAAAGTGATCAGTACTGAAATCTGGCACACTTGTAGTGATCTCCCGCAAGGTCCTCAAGGCTCCATGATACATATGTCCCATTCTGCGGTGCCAAATCTCACACAGCTCAGAACTGCTAGCTTTGCTGTCGGTACTACTGCTCAATGCTAAAAGGGACTGGAATGCAAACTTGTACACATTTGCATGGCGTACACCTATCACTCTAGCTGAATCAGCTGGAGTGCCCCTGGGATACATCAACACCTGTCCTCCCCTGAACAGTACCTCATATCCTCTGTCCTGCAAAGCTGAGACAGATATGAGGTTCTTCCTCATCCCTGGCACATAAAGAACATTTGACGCCTTCAAGGGAGGTTTAGACTCCCTTTGAAATGTCAGTGTCCCCACACCAACTACTCTAACAACTCTATCATCACCGGTACTACCTCCATATCCGTGTCACTCTCTGAAAGCTCTGAGAAGTACTCACGGACTCCTGTCATGTGACGTGAAGCCCCACTGTCCACATACCAGATACCCAAAGATGCTCCGATAATCGAGGGAAAAGCATGCTCCCTTTGAACCTGTGTGGCAGGTGATCCTGCACTAGAGGACTCACACGTAGTGAACCCAAACTCCCGATCAAAACGATCGGCAAAGTCCTCAACCACTGCTGAAGTTGCCACGCTCTGGTTCTTCCCCTTCTTCTTCTTCTTCTCCAAAAACACAACTGCATAGTACAATTCCAACACTTCACCTTGGAATAATCCTTCTGTGTGTTACCCTGTTTACCTTTACCTTTGCCTTTGCCCCCACCATTGCTTGTGGAAGCATGCTTCTTCCCTTTGCCTTTCTTGCCTCCTGCCGGCAGTGCTACATCCTCATCCTGCTTAACTGGCTTGGCTGCCCCAAGCTGACCTTTCCTGATCTCTGTCTGAATGCAATTATCCCAAAACCTCTCCCATGTGGGAAGGGTCTCACATGCACAAACCCCATCAGCAAAGTTCATCCATGAACGGGGGAGGCCATTCACTGCAATCCACACCAACTCAGTGCGTGGAATGACCTCTCCAATTGCTGCCAACTCATCTCTCACATTAGTAATCTTTGTGAGATATCCAATTGCACTATCATTACCCATCTTAATGGTCTTCAGCTTCTCCTTCAGGACCATTTTCCGGTTTTCATTAGTACTTTGGTAGAGATTGGACAACGATGTCCACATCTCATGTGCATTTCTCTTTCCTCTCACATGAGGAATGCAATGGTCTTTGACTCTGTCTAGAATTAGTCTCTTACCCTTATTATTCTTTTTATTATACCCAGTCAACTGAGTAGCATCAGTAGGTACAACAACAGGGTTCTGTGTGGTATGCACCATGATGTCCCAGACTTTTGCCTCCTCAAAGATACTCTGCATTCTCTCCTTCCAAATGCTGTAATTTGCATGCCCATCCAACCTATCCTCCACCCTCAATCCCAATGACATCTTGTTGTCCTAAAACTGAAAAATAGCACTGTTGTAGTAAAGATAAAATTGTTGTTTGTAAAAAATCAGCTTGTTGGAATTTTCTGAGTGAAAAATCAGCAAGCTGTAATTTTCCTCCTTGCTGTCCCAAACTACACTTCAACACTCAAGCTCCGATACCATGTAAAAATTTCTCATTTCCCATCCCGGTTTTCAGTTTCACCTTATTTCTCCCATATACTTAAATGCCCTTTCCCATATCCATACATTCAACAAATGAAAAAAAAACACACACACACACACACAAATTCTGGAAATTTTACAGAATGCTGGAAAATGCAGAAATAAAAATCAACAGGTACAAATAGCCATTTAACACATTTAAACACAGTGATTTTTGGTCAAGGTGACCCTGGAAAAACCCCCTACAACTCATGGGGAAAACCAGTTCGATAGCTCTTCTTTATTTCTGAAAATGCCTTTTTTACAATGAGAAATATTCAGCAAAAATTCAGCAACCAAACTTTACAACTTATCTCGTTTTCCGTGCCTTGGAAAACTGTTGTACGGCTGCTGTACAGACCTCGACTTTTGTGCAAAAAATCAGTTGTACGGCCCTCGATTTCTGTGCAGAAAATTTGTTGTACAACCCTCAATTTATGTGCAAAAAATCTGTTGTACGGCCCTCAATTTTGTGTAGAAAATCTGTTGTACGTCCTCCTGAAAATCGTGCCCAAAAATCTGCCTTTTACAGTGTGCTCACTCAGCTGTACGGATTTGCTAAACTACTGTCTTAGAATGTGTGCCAAGCTATTGTCTCCTTCTCCTCCCTGTCCAGAAATCCCCTTTGCTCTCTTGCTCTCCTTCTCTCAATCTGCTCATGAAAGAATGAATAACCTTTTCCTCATTTTCCTCCTTTAATCCAACCCTAAGTGAATTTTGGGTGATCCCTCATTCCAATGGCTGAAATAGATTGAGATCTGTGGCTAAGATTAAATGCTAATTTAAATCTCACTTTCTATTTTTTAATTCACCACACTTTAGTAAAGACCCACTTAGTCATTTATTTCCAAAGTCACTTTTCCTTTCTAATTTTACATTGACTTTATTAAAGTCACTTTTAAATTAGACTTTAGTAACTTTACCACTTAAAGTCACTTTTAAATTAGATTTGACTTTATAAAATTTATAAAGTCACTTTAGGAGAAAAAATAAATTCTTTTGGACACTTTTCCCTAGGCCAAAGATCAAAGCCTTAGTGAACCACCTGTCCTCCGGTACCAAATTTCAACAGAAGGATGAGAAGATGTCAAGGTAACGCCAGTAAATGACAAATATGATGGTATGAAACTTTCTTGCTAGCTTTCGAGCCCACGTAGCCTTACAAGTAGAGAATTGCTTACATAAGAACAAATTCTTATCACCTAAAGAGTGGGACCCAATGCTCCATGAGAATCATTCATCTCAATTTGGTGAATCGGGTGACACAGAATATTGAAAAACATCAGCTTATGACTGAATTTTAGAAAATAACACTTATCATTGTGCCCTAGTCAACCAATAAACTATCACTAATGCAGTAAAATGAACCAATGCAGTTTTAGGAATAATATAACAAAGATTCCCAAATACTAAGTGTCTCAATCAATCATTGTGGGGCACAAGAAGTAATTCAATTGAATTAGTTAATTAGTAAAATATATTTTCTTGTACCTTTTTTTTGTGTCCCTTGTATTTCCTCTGCAATTAGTAGTTGCTTTTGCTTTCTCACATGTATCTGTTTATGCTCAATCTAAGTCACACATGACACTGACACAGGGACAAACGGACATGAGTTTTGGGCATGTAGACCATTGAAATGGGACGTGTGTGTGTGTGTATATATATATTTGTTGGTTAGACCTATGAAGTTTTTTGTTTTTATTTATTTTACCTTTTTTTCGTTTGGTTTATGTCTATGTGATTCACAAACCCCAAAGATCGGTGACCGCTACGTCCACAGAATATTTGTACTGGGAAGATACACCTGAAGGGATCACTTCTTGTTGGCTCAACCACAGAGGTCGTTATGCAATCTGCAGGTACCAAGCAATAATCTCACACAGCAGTGTCCAGGTTTTGTTGGCATCTTATTAAAATCTTTTGTTTCTCCCCATGTAGGTTAACCATACCAATGTAAGGTTCCATTGTTCAAAAGTTTAGGGCCTCCTTGGTACAGCATTGCATGTCATATTGAGTGACTATGGCATACTCTGAGGTCGATTCAATAATAAATTTTGTACATCAATAGAGTTTTGGAATTTTCTGGCTAAGCTAAGGCATCAACACCACAGTTGTTATGAATGTCCTAGTCAAGTCTCAAGGGGGAGCCTCTTTTGTCTCATCACTATATGAATCCATGAAATGGTGGAGAGCCTAACAACCTTCTCTTTTAATCACTCAGGCTAGACCAAATTGACAAGTTGTATTCCTACCTAACCAAACATTTGTCATGTTTTTGCTTCCTCATAAAAGGAGGGCAGTCTATGGTTTCTCCTGATGCAAAATTTACCTCTCGGAAGACTATGTGAACACCTTGTTTCAGGAGATTAACCCATTGGCCTTTGTTCTGTGGTGACTTTCCAAACCCAACTGCTCCTCTATAAGATTACTCATGTATTGAATCTAAAACCTTTTAACTATGATTAATTGGTAGCACGTGCAATTTGCAAGGAAGGGTCATAGTTTCAGGTTTGGACCATTTAGTCAGGTTTATATCTTAGATGGCAGTTTCATACTTTGAGTTAGACTACCTTTGACATATGTGATTATGATATAACTGACCTAGTCCATTTTTATGTCACTACTACAGCAATCCATGAAATGTGCATGCAAGGTCTAATATCAATGCTTAACTTGGCTTCCATAGTAAATGCTTTTGCTTTCTCACATATATTTGTTTATGCTCAATCTAAGTCACACATGACACTGACACTGGGACAAACAGACATGATTTTTGGGCATGTACACCATTGAAATGAGACTCTTTTTGGGTTCCCAATGCCATGGCATTCAAAAATATTATGATGTCTTATATATTATCTATATGATATAATATTATATATATATATATATATATATATATATATGCTGGTAGACCTATGATTTTTGTTGTTGTTATGAATTTATTATTTTTCATTTGGTTTATGTTTATGTGGTTCACAGACCCCGAAGATCAGAGACCGCTACGTATATTTTATTGGTAAGATCCACCTGAAGGGATCACTTCTTGTTGGCTCAACCACAAACATCGTTGTCCAATCTACAGGTACCAAGCAATAATCTCACAAAGCAGACTAGGTTTTGTTGGCATCTTATTAAAATCTTTTGTTTCTCCCCATGTAGGTTGACCACACCAATGTAAGGTTCCATTGTTCAAAAGTTTAGGGCCTCCTTGGTACAGCCGTGCATGTCATATTCAGTGACTATGGCATATTCTGAGGTCGATTCAGTAATAAATTTTGTGCATCACTAGAGCTTTGGCATTTTCTGGCTAAGTTAAGGCACCAACACCAAAACTGTTATGAACGACCCAGTTAAGTCTCAAGGGGGAGCCTCTTTTGTCTCATCACTATATCAATCCATGAAATGGTAGAGAGCCTAACAAACTTCTCTTTTAATCACTCAAGCTAGACCAAATTAACAAGTTGTGTTCCTACCTAACCAAACATTTGTCATGTTTTTTCTTCCTCATAAAAAGAGATCAGTCTAGGGTTTCTCCTGATGCAAATGTGCCTCTCATAAGACTATGTTAACACCTTGTTTCAGGAGATTAACCCACCGGCCTTTGTTCTGTGGTGACTTTCCAAACCTCCTGATGCAAAATGTGCCTCTCAGAAGACTATGTTAACACCTTGTTTCAGGAGATTAACCTAATGGCCTTTGTTCTGTGGTGACTTTCCAAACCCAACAACTCCTCCATAAGATTACTCTCTTATTGAATTTAAAGCCTTTTAAGTATGGTTAATTGGTAGCACACGCAATTTGCAAAGAAGGGTCACAGTTTCAGGTTTGGACCATTTAGTCAGGTTTATAGATTAGATGGCAGTTTCATACTCCGAGTTAGACTATCATTGACATATATGATATAACTGACCTAGTCCATTTTTATGTCACTACTACAGCAATCCATGAAATGTGCATGCAAGGTCTAATATCAATGCTTAACTTGGATTCCACATTTGAATGGACTTCCCAAAAGATTGCATTTGTTTATGTAAAGATGCTTCAGGCATCTCTAGTAAAAACTAAGGGCTAGATGCCAAAGGTGTTTGTCAGATGTTGCTTATGAACGCATAGATAAGATTGATGTATTTAATATATTCTCATTGCAATACTAAATGTTGGATCTAACTCTTCAATGGTCCATGGATTGAGTTTTAACTCATTGATATCTCTGTTTCTATGAAATGGAGCTTAACGACAGCATAACCCTTGGAGTGCTATTATTGATTAAGTTTTGTACCTCTTGAATTGGAATTGGGTTAGGTCACTACATAGCAACTTTGAGTTTTCTTCCAAGTCTAGGTACTTGTCAATGATTTCTGGCACATATGCAAGCTTTGAAAGTGTGGGAATGCGCAAGAATAAACTCCTAAGATAAATACCCATTTTATTATAAGGACTTCTCTTACATTGATGTCACAGTGTCAGCAAGGACATTTGCAGATATCTTGACACAAAGAAACAAGCAATCAATTCCCCTAGAATGCACTTAACTTTCCATATGCCCAAAAGCAGAGGCAATAGCTAAGCTGGAATCTGATCCAGGAAAATGCCCCATATTATCATCCTATGCTTAGTCATTCTTACAAGGAAATGGGTCGAGTATGTTTTTACTTTAAAATCTATACAATAAAAAAGAAAGAATCTAAAGGTAGCCCCAGCAATCTGAACAAGCAACAAGATATCAGTTTACCATGTCAATCTAATAATATAGCATGTGTGGACTCATCTTGATATTGCTGCCTTGATTTTACTGGTTGTTTCACTTGTCAAAGTGAAGGATATTCCCTTTGATTATGTGTAATCAATGGGCTAGGATCTTGAGCACTAAGGAATCAGATGAACTTGCAGCTCATTTTATCTCACTAGAGGTAGCACTGGTGTATTCTAACTGTGTAGGTGTCATTTGATGAGGTTACAACTTTTCACATATTACAAAAATACGTCAATATATGGCAAGATCTTCTGTGTGCCTGGTGTTAGAGGGAGTAAAACTCCATTAGCAACAGAAGACATAAGTACAATAGACAATGAAGAAAACCAGTTTTTCTATCTTATTGATGCAGAGACCTAGTTGTTACCATAGAAGTTCAGCGGCTAATTTAAGACTCCTGATTATAATAACACTTTCATCATGATCTCTATAAGGTAGTAACTAATAATCCTTTGCCTTGCTAAGTGAGGAAGCAAGAGAGCTCAAGTCCTGAAGAACCCTGACAATTGTAGCACTAGACATTTGACTTGAAAGAAGCATGGCTTCTGCCTCAGTAAAAACACTGGAGTTCACACACTACAACCTTGGTCAACCTTTTTTATAGCATTTGGCAATTTGGTAATGAAAAGATGTCAACGGGGAGGTGCCAATTTCACTAACTTAATCAATACATCTACATGATGAGAATATACAAGGTTTGACAAACCTTCACATGCCAGCAAGGATGATAACAATCTAAACTCTCTTCCAGGAACACTGAGCATAATTGTTCATAAAATGCCATGTCTCACCTCCGCACAAACACAAAATCGAATCATCACTGTGGTGTACACTTGTGCTGAAGAAGCCACAAATGCACATCTAGATGCACCCTAAATAGATGTGTTAATACCTTCCATTCATCCAATGAAGGTAGGTTGGCCCTCAAAGTTGTTTTGAGATTGCATGAAGAGAATACTAGTACTTTGCCTTTGAATTGAGGACCATTCAGCCTAGTTGGAATGGAGAAGATTGAGGAGGTATAGGTATGAGTTTGTCTATTGGGTTTTGATGTATAGAACAATCAGATGACATGTGCTCTCCAAAAAATAAGTCGAAGCAGGCGTGTCTGGGAGACTGCCTTTCAAAAATTCACAAGGTATTATTCCTATTCGTTAGGAAGCACATCCTCAGGTGCTCGAGAATAAATAATAGCACAGTTAGTTGGATAAGCAGGTCTTATTTACAGAATGTCAGTCAGATCTACTAGTATCATTTAAGTGATTTAAATAATGAATGGAGGAGTCTTAATACTCCCAATCACTTAACATAAAAGCGACTAAGGCGGCCAGAGAATAATATCCCATGACTCTCATCATCATGCCATATGTGCCTAGGTCTAATTGGAAAAACACATATATTTTCCTACAACTAATTCAGCATGGTAGTCATTTTATGGGTTATGGTAACTACCCTGGTATTGAAAGTACAGTTTGTTCACCTTAATTGCACACATATCAATGCAGATGCATATTTCAAACTTTAAGCTAACAGGGTTGTAAGTTGTAACTATTGCACAGGGATATATATAATATATATATATATATATATATATATATATATATATATATATATATATATATAAGGAATTCCAAGCCCATGAGTACATGATTAGCCTTGCTATAGAGCAAAGATTAATAATGTATATATATGTTATGATTCTACTACCATGAGTCTACTTTATGTGATCCAACCGTAACACTAATAACCTTCCATATGGGGTGTTGCATAATTTCTAGGTAGGTTAGTAAGTCAGCATTATACATGGAATCCATTATATGCTTATCAATAGTCTATGAACCATCAGCTTGAATTCAATCCAACACTAGTAAACCATTCTCAAGCATTTAGTGATCATAACAATAGGTTATATAACATGAAATTTCATGGCATATGCTAAATGGGATAGATACTTATCTTGAAGTATGGACCGACAAATGAGTCCGAGACTCCAGCTCTCCACCCAATCTTAGATTGGGCTACATAATGGTCTTTCTTGCAATCCAAGACTCCAATCACCCTTGAACCAAATTCCAGAGCATGAGTGAGGGATTTGCTCAAAGGATTAAAACCAAATCCACTAGTTGAAATAGGGGTTCGAGATGTCCAACTACCTCCACCCATCAGCTGAGACACGAAAGTCAGATTGTGCACAGGGACCTTTAAAGATGTCAATGGTGTAACAAGGCAACTTATTTATTAGCTTCTTATGAGCTATTGTGCTCAACTCATTTCTTCTTATACTTTGTGTTTTTTGACTTCGTTCAACCACTGCGTCAAGGCAAATCTCTGGGAATGCACTCTCATAGAATAGCACACTCCAACAATGCTAGAATTCCTCATCACTATGCACTCCACCTCATACTCTTCGCTCACACTAGGGATGCATGAATTGTCTACGTAGATCTTGGGTGAGCTCTGCTACTCTCCTTAGCCAAACTTTCAAATTCCCTCCCAGGTTATCTGCATCCTATTGATAATCCAACTTGTGTGATGTTCAATCAGTTTTGTTGAAAAGTGTAACTAGGTTTGGTCTTCATAACGATATGCGTAATTGTGATTTTATGAAAAGAAGAAAATAAAATTATCTATGTAAGTACTTGAATCATGGGTTTTATGATCAAGGGATTTTATTTTAGTTAAGGTTCCCATTGTGAACCTTTAGGTATTGTTATATAGTCATAAAAGTCAAATTGAGTCAATGTCATGTATGAAGGACCCTTCTTGGGTATGTTACATTTGTGTATGAGTCTTTACATGTATAAGAAGGCCCTCCAAGATCAAGCAAAGGCACCTCCTACAAGTCGGCTACAAGATGGAATAAATAATTTTCACAAAAGGATATGTTAGCTCACCCTCTCTCAAGTTAGCTTAATTGACTGGGGAACAACTATAAATAAGCAGCTTGGCCTCATTCTAGAAGGTAAAATTTCAGTGAAGAATTCGGTTTGATATAAAGATATGCGAATTTCACTTAGAAGGAAGCCTAATCATTAGCGAAGAAGGGAGAGAAGTAGAGTGAAGTATTTAGCATCATTTGGATATGTTTTTGGGTCACTTTGATCTCACATATGCGAAGAAAAGGGACTGTCCTTGTTGCAGAAGAAGCTGAAATATTGTAGTCCCATTGGAAGGTTAAGTTAGGGAAGAAGCAAGGGTGTATCTCAAGCCCAGTTGACAAACAAGTAACCTCCACCTAAAGCAAAGGAAATTGACGTTACAATCCTGATGATTCACACGTGCTAGGGTTTCTAAAGTAAGCTAAGTACAGCAGAAAATTGAAGTCTAAGGAGTAGCTGAGAAGGAAATAAGAATTAACAGTTTGACCATCAATGACTCAAGGAAGGAAAGGGTCAAGCTCAGAAGCTTTGTGTATTGGTCTTAGAGGGCTCTTGGTCAAGGGTATAAGTTTCGTATTCGTCAATTGAAGTCTCTATAAGAAGAAGAATTTGTTTGGATTTTCCTTTGAAGTGGGAGAGATTTTTGCCCTGTTTGATAGCCTATATTATGTGTCTCTTATCTCTTTATGGTTTATGCATTGGTAACTGTTTGATGAAGAATAACACTATAATAACACTAACCTAAGAAGTAAAAAGCATTCACAAGCAATTATCAATCGAAGAGAAATCACTTAATCTCAATGCTGTAGATTTTACAACAAGTTTTTCCCCAACATTTTCAAGTGCTCTCGACACTGTTTGTTCACCATTTAGACCTCTGTCAAACTTTCCCCAAGCTTCTTCGAAGGATCTCCTCTTCTGTTTACGACACAGTGTCCTCTATCATTTCTATTTATTCTCAATTTCTCTTAGGAGCTCACTACCTCCACCCTCTGTGCTGCTCCTCTCTTGCCCGTGTCCTCTCGACACTCCAAATTGTGTGTTGTTTTCCCTTGTCTCCTAGATTTTTTTTTTGTTACCACAGGTGGCTGACAATCCTATGTGCACCTAGTCACAAAATAGTTCCTTGCTACGTGGCCAACTTTCCATTGGTCTTGTTGTCTCGTGTTCAGTTACTCAAAGGCATACTCTTGCCCTCATCCTTAGCTGATATTTTTACAACATGTCCCTTGTGCACACTTGTTAGCCTCCATGGATGCTATCAAACAATCAATATCCTAGACAATTCCCTCCCTCCTTAACTCTGGGATGTGTCCCTAAACTCGACACATTTTTATGTAAATTAATTTACAATGCTTATAATAAATGGAAAAGGTAACGGGTGTAAAACGCAAAGTGCATGTATGTGTATATGTTTTGGGACCAAAGAATTGGTGGGCATATGCTTTTATATGTTTTGAGGCTAAAAAGTCTGGTGTTGCAAATATGATATTTCATGCACACCAATAAACGCATCAGCGTTGTAGACCAAATAAGATGAAAAGAGTATGGGGGGGTAAGACCCCATGTGCATACAAAGCGGGTTTCATATAACTTAATCATTATGATAAAAGTGCATTGGCCTCTAAAAAAAGTCCATGACATGACTTGAGGGGTGCTAGGTGTCAAAAAAGAGACATGCAAATAAAAGTATATGTGTGGGAGCTACTAAGGGTTAAAGTTGTTATGTGCTTATTTGTGCTAAAGGAATTCTAACATTCGTTAGATTTCTTTCATCTTACAATGTTGTTATTAGCAATACACTTGTGTTTATGATAAAATGAAATCTAGCATGTGTTAGATTTATTTTGCTTGATAATGTTGTTGTTGGCAATAGGCTTGTGTTTTTGCTAAAAGTAAATATAACATATGTTATATTTTTTTCACCTTACATTGTTTTATGTGCTTATGTTTGAGCTAGAAGGAAAGTTAGCATGCACGAGATTTCTTTCACAATGAAATGTTGTGGTTGGAAATTTGGTTGTTTGTGCTAGAAGGAAATATGCTACAATTCTTTGACCTTGCAATGTTGTTATTGGAATTTTGCATGTGATTGCCTTAGAAGGAAATTTAGCACATGCTAGATTTATTTTATTGCAATATTGTTATTGGCAATATGTTTCAGTTTGTGCTAGAATAAATTTAGTGTGTTATATTTCTTTAACCCTACAATGTTGTTATGTTCTTGTGTTTGTGTTAGAAGGAAATCTAGCACGGGTTAGATTTCGTTCTCCCTATAATGTGCTTGTGTTTGTGTTAGAAAGAAATCTAGCATGCGCTAGATTTCCTTGCCCTGTAATGTTGTTGTTGTCAACATGGTTGTGTTTGTGCTAGAAGTAAATCTAGCATGCACTAGAATTCTTTCACCTTATAATGTTTGTGTCTGCTTGTGTTTATACTAGAAGGAAATCTAAAACACATTAGATTTCTTTCACCTTGCAATGTTGTTATTGGTGATGTGCTTATCTTTGGGCTAGAAGGAAATTTTGCATGCACTAGATTTATTTCACAATGCAATGTTGTTGGAAATATGGTTGCTTGTGCTAGAATGAATCTAGCATGTGTTTTGTTTCCTTCAACTTGCAATTTGCTTGTGTTTGTGATAGAAATGAATCTAGCATGCACTAGACTTCTTTAGTCTTACAATGTTGTTATGTGCTAGAAGGAAATATAACATGCACTAGATTTCTTTCAAATTGAAATGTGCTTGTGTTTGTGTTGGAAGAAAATTTAGCATAGGCTAGATTTCTTCTACTCTACAATGTTGTTGTTTCAATGTGCTTGTATTTGTGGTAGACATAAATCTAGCACTTGCTACATTTTTCACTCTATAATGTTGTTATATGCTTGTGTTTGTGCCAACAGGAAATCTAACACATTAGATTTTCTTTTACCTTGCAATGTTGTTATTGCTAACATGTTTTTGTTTGGGCTAAAAGGAAATCTAGCTTGTGTTAGATTTTTTTGTCATGTAATGTTATCATTGGAAATATTTATATGTTTGTTTTGGAAGTAAATATAATGCAGATTAAATTTTTCTCACCCTACAATGTTGTTATATGATTATGTTTGCATTAGAAGGAAAATACTATGAATTATATTTCTTTCACCTTGTAATGTTGCTATTTGCAACGTGCTTGTGTTTTTGATAGGAGTAAATCTAGCATGTGTTAGATTTGTTTTGTCTAGTAATGTTGTTGTTGGCAATACGTTTGTGAATTTGTACTAGAAGGAAATCTAGTATGTGTTATATTTTTTTCACAATGCAATATTAATTTTGACAATATAATTATGTGTGTTAGAAGGAAATCAAATGCCTTGCATTGTTTTTATTTTGCAATGTATTTCTGTCTATGCTAGAAGGAAATTTAGCATGCACTAGGTTTCTTGCAGTGTTGTTGTTGACAATATACTTGTGTTTGTGATAGAAGTAAATTTAGCACATACTAGATTTTTGACACCTTGCAATGTTGTTATGTGCTTGTGTTTATGATAGAATGAAATATAACACACATTAGATTTCTTTCACCTTACAATGTTATTATTCACAATGTGTTTTTGTTTGTGCTAGAAGAAAATCTTGTGGGTGCTAGATTCCTTTTTCCTTATAATGATGTTATTGGTAATATGCTCGTGTTTGTTCTAGAAGTAAATCCAACATGTATTAGGTTTCTTTAGCCATACAATAATGCTCTTTACTTATGTGTGTGCTAGAAAGAAATATAGCATGTGCTAGATTTTCTTTTACCTTGTTGTAATGTTGTTGTTGACAACATATTTGTGTTTGTGATATAAGTAAATCTAGCACATGTTAGATTTCTTTCACCTACCAATGTTGATACAAGTTTTGTTTTTTGTTTTTTTTTTTTTTTGTGTTTTGGTTTATCTTATGCTTAAATTTCTTTCCCCTTCTAATGTTGTTATTGGAAATGTGCTTGTGCCTGTACTAGAAATAAATCTAGCATCTACTACATTTAATTTTCTTTGCAATATTGTCGTTGGAAACATGTTTGTATTTTTGCTAAACGTAATTCTAACACATGCTAGATTTATTTCACCCTACAATGTTGTTATGTGTTTGTTTTTATGCTAAAATCAAATTTAACATACTATATATTTATTTCACCTTGCAATGGTTTTATTGGCAATGTGCTTGTGTATGTGATAGAGGGTAATATAGAATGTTTTTTTCACAATGCAATGTTGTTGTTGGCAACATGCTTATGTTTGTATGATATCCCATTCTTAGAACACATATTCCATATGAAGGGCCTTCTAGTAATTGGAGGGTTTAATATTTTTTATATTGTAACAACAATCTATGTAGGTATGGACTAAAACCTCATTGTCTCTAAAAAGCAAGGTCAATTTTCATAAGCATGGAGATGTCTTAGGAAATATTATTATTGCAATCTCTTTATTGACAATGTATTTGTGTTTGTGCTAGAAGGAAATTTAGCATGCACTAGATTTACTTTACAATGCAATGTTGTTGTTGGCAATCTTCTTTTATGCAATAGAAGGGAGTCTAGAATGTGTTACATTTCCATTGCCTTGAAATATTTTTAATGTCAACGTGCTTGTGTTTGTGCTAGAAGGAAATCTAGCTTGTGTTAGATTTTTTTTTGGTTTGCAATGTTTTTCTTGGAAATATGCATGTGTTCATGCTAAAAATAATTCTAGCATGTGCTAGATTTATTTCACAATACAATGTTTTTATTGGCAATATCCATGTGTCTGTGATAGAAAGAAACCTAGGATGCAAATATTGATTTTTCTTTGCAACATTCTTGTTGGCAATATGCTTGTGTTTCTGCTAGAAGTAATTCTATCACATTCTCTATTTCTTTCACCTTACAATGTTGTTATGTGTTTGTCTTTGTGTTAGACGAAGATTTAGAAGAAAATCTAATGATTTCCATACTTAATGTTCTTTCATTGTATTTTTCTTCTATGGTTTCTAAAGCAAGCTAAGACTATACATGACTATAAAAGATAAATTTTGTGTAAATATGATGTTGTAGTTCCTACAATTGTTTTTATTTATTCACAATGTAATGTCTTTTGGAAATGTGCTTATGCTCGTGCTAGAAGGAAGGCTAGTAGGTGCTAGCTTGCCTATAATCATGATTAAAAGAATATAATAAATTATTTGGGGGTGCCTTTTTCTAATCAACACCATGATTAGATATTATTGTGAGTTCTACACTTGTTATTGATCTTGTTCATTTTGTTACACATATAATGATGCGAGTGGTTATAGTATTTATAAGTTCATACTTTATTCAATAATTCGAAATTGTGATAATAGTGTGTTGTTGTTGTTGTTTTTAGTTAGAAACCGTGGATTATGAAGCTAGTGAAAATTCAAAGAAAGCATCAAAGGAAAAATGAAGTTGAAGAAACACGACAGCAAATTCTTTAAATGGTATGACAATTTTAAAATTAGTTTATACTTTGTTACAATGGTTATACATTATGTGAATAAATGGTTGTTGATTAGTTTATATTTATTATTTTATCATATCAATGATAAAACGTTGTGCTCCTTCGACTGTCCAATCACAATTTTTTCTAATAAACAAATTCTCTTATAACTTGATCAACCTATTTGGGATAAACATGACATTTTTTTTAACTGTTACCAACTAGGCACATTAAAGTGTTCTCCAAGCCAACTTGATTTTGAGAACTACAAGAGAAATAGTCTACACAGTTTGACAACAACTACTCTTCAGCCCCTTTAGGATTAACCATGGAAGAAATTGCTTCAATAGTAGATAATCTATTGGATGGAACCATTTGGTTTTCTATTCCAATTAATCATCTAGCAAATGCCATAAAAATAAAAGATTATTGTTCTAAATTGAAAGCCAACAGAACAATATTGGATACAATGGTTACATATTGTCAAAGTCATGATCAAAACTTGAATGAGATGACTCTTACCACATTCAACATTCTTGAGCATTATGAAATTAATGATATCATATTCACCAATTTTTGCAACATGGTGGAGGGGTCTACTTATTTCAAAGGAACACGTAATACAAAGATAGAGTCCCTTTCTCAGCAAGCATGTGGAGTCCTTGACAGAATGATAAATGGATCAACAAATGTATAGGTTGATAACAATTTTGAATTTGGTTGTCATTTTGGAGGCCCTGATCTTTTGTCAACACTTTTGCACTCTTTTCCATGTCAGTTGCAACCAGTTTTACATACCAACCTTGTTGTTTTGGATACACTAGCTTTGAAAAAAGAACAATTCAACAAGGGGTATTACATTGAATTTTTTAGATTTCTTATCAAAAATAATGAGTTGAATGACTTTACTATAGTTCTCTTAGTAGAACTTTGGTTTTGTAATGATGTACGCCAGTCTTTGG